>ML108952.1:0-35581 GCA_003697995.1 Taxidea taxus jeffersonii | reverse complement strand
TTTTGAGGAACCTCCATAACTTTTTTTCTGAGTGGCTGCAGCAGTTTGCTTTCCCACCAACACTCTAAGAGGATTCCCCTTTCTCCTCACCCACATCTGAGTTGTTAATTTTAGCCATTCTGACTGGTATAAGGTGATATCTCATTGTTGTTTTGATTTATACTTCCCTGATGATAAGTGATGTTGAGAATTTTTTCATGTGTCTATTATCCATTTGTATGTCTTCAATGGAGAAATGTTTGTCCATGTCTCCTGTCCATGGATGGGATTTTTTGTTTTTTGAGTGTTGGAGTTTGATAAATTCTTTATAGATTTTAGATACTGGCTTTTTATCTGATATGTCATTTGTGAATATCTTCTCCCATTCCGTAGGTTGACTTTCGGTTTTGTTGACTATTCCCTTTGCTATACGGAAGTCTTTTATCCTGATGAAGCCCCAATAGTTCATTTTTACTTTTGTTTCCCTTGTCTTTGAAGATGTGTCTAGCAAGATGTTGCTGTGGCTAAGGTTGAAGAAGTTGCTGCCTGTGTTTTCCTCTGGAATTTTGATGGATTCCTGTCTCATGTTTAGGTCATTCATCCATTTTGAGTTTATTTTTATGTATAATGTAAAAGAATGGTCCAGTTTCATTCTTCTGCTTTTGGCTGTCCAATTTTCCCAACACCATTTGTTGAAGAAACTGTCTTTTTTCCACTGGCTATCCTTTCCTGCTTTGTCAAAGATTAATTGACCATAGAGTTGAGGGTCCATTTCTGGGTTTTCTATTCTGTTACATTGATCTCTATGTCTGTTTTTGTGCCAGTACCATACTGCCTTTATGATTACAGCATTGTAATAGAGCTTGAAGTCTAGAATTGTGATACCTCCAGCTTTGGTTTTATTTTTCAACATTACCTTGCCTATTTGGGGTCTTTTGTGGTTCCATACAAATTTTAGGATTGTTTGTTCTAGCTCTCTGAAAAAATGCTGGTGGTATTTTGATAGGGATTGCATTAAATGTGTAGATTCCTTTGCATAGCATGGATATTTTAAAAGTATTTGTTCTTCCAATCCATGGGCATGGGGCATAGAATATTTTTCCATTTTTTGTGTCTTCTTCAATTTCTTTCATAAGTGTTCTGTAGTTTTCAGAGTACAGATCCTTTTCCTCTGGTTAGGTTTATTCCTAGGCATCCTATGGTTTTTAGTCCAATTGCAAATGGGATCAAATCCTTGATTTCTCTTTCTGATACTTCATTGTCAGTATATAGAAATGCAACTGACTTCTGTGTGTTGATTTTATATCCTGAAACTTTGCTGAATTCTTGTATCAAATCTAGCAATTTTTGTTGGAGTCTTTTGGGTTTTCTACATAACATATCATCATGCCATCTACAAAGGGTGAAAATTTGACTTCTTTGCCAATTTTATTTCTTTTTGTTGTCTCATTGGTGAATCTAGGTCTTCCAGTACTATGTTGAATAACAATGGTGAAAGTAGACAATCCTGTCTTGTTCCTGAAAGCAAAAGAGTTCTCAATTTTTCCCCATTGAGGATGATATTAGCTGTGTGTCTTTTGTATATGACTTTTATGATATTGAGATATGTTCCCTCTATTCCTACATGGTGGAAGGTTTTTATCAAGAAAGGATGTATTCTGTCAAATGTTTTTTCTGCATATATTGAGAGGATTATACGGTTCTTTTCCTTTCTTTTATTAATGTGGTATATCACATTGATTGATTTTTGGATGGTGAACCACCCCCACAGCCCAGGAAAAAAAATCCCACTTGGGCCTGGTGGATAATCTTTTTAATGTACTGTTGCATCCTGTAGGCTAGTATCTTGGTGAGAATTTTTGCATCCATGGTCATCAGGAATATTGGTCTGTAATTCTCCTTTTTAGTGGGGTTTTTGGTTTTGGAATCAAGGTGATACTGGTCTCATAGAATGACTTTGGAAATGTTCCTTCCATTTCTATTTTTCGGAATATTTTCGGAACAATGGGTATTAATTCTTTAAATGTTTGGTAGAGGGGCGCCTGGGTGGCTCAATGGGTTAAAGCCTCTGCCTTCAGCTCCGGTCATGATCTCAGGGTCCTGGGATCGAGCCCCGCATCGGGCTCTCTGCTCAGTGGGGAGCCTGTTTCCTCCTCTCGCCCTCTCTGCCTGCCTCTCTGCCTACTTGTGATCTCTGTCTGTCAAATAAATAAAAAAAAATCTTAAAAAAAATAAATATTTGGTAGAATTCCCCTGGAAAGCCATCCAACCCTGGACTTTTGTTTATTGGGAGATTTTTGATTACTGATTCAATTTCTTTGCTGTTTATGGCTATATTCAAGCTTTCAATTTCTTCCTCTTACAGTTTTGGTAGTTCATATGTTTCTAGGAATTTACCTATTTCAAGATTAACTAATTCATTGGCATATAATTTTTCATAATCTCTACAACTTTTTACATTTTATGGTGTTTGTTTTGATGTCTCCTCTTTCATTCATGATTTTATTTATTTGGGTTCTTTCTCTTCTTTTTGATAAATCTGGTTAGGGGTTTATAAATCTTATTAATTATCTCAAAGAACCAGCTCCTAATTTTGTTGATTTGTTCTATTGATTTTTTTTTAATTTCTGTATTATTTATTTCTGCTCTAATCTTTATTATTTCTCTTCTCCTGCTGGACTTAGGCTCTATTTGCTGTTCTTTTTCCAGCTCCTTTAGGTGTAAGTTTAGGTGGTATATTTGAGACTTTTCTTGATTCTTGAGGTAGGCCTGTATTGCAGTATACTTCTCTTTTAGGACTGCCTTTTCTGCATCCCAAAGGATCTGGACTGTCATGTTACCATTTTCATTTGCTTCCAGTTTTTCTGGAATGGTTTAACTGTTCATTCTTTATGTATTTGTGATCTTTCGAAATATTTTCTTGTGGTGGTCTTCACGTTTCATAGCAGTGTGGTCAGAAAAGATGCATGGTATGAACTCAGTCTTTTTGTACTTCCTGAGGGCTTATCTGTGAACCAGTATGTGATCTACTCTGGAGAATGTTCCCTGTGCACTTGAAAAGAATGTGTATTCTTCTGCTTTAGGATGAAATGCTCTGAATATATCTGCTAAGTCCATCTGGTTCAGTATGTCATTCAAAGCCATTGTTTCCTTGTTGATTTCCTGCTTAGATGACCTTTCCGTTGCTGTGAGTGGGGTGTTAAAGCCCCTACTATTATTGCATTATTAACAATGAGATTCCTTATGTTTGCTATTGATTGGTGCATATTTTTGTATACTCCCAAGTTAGGGGCATACATATTTACAATTGTTAGATCTTCTTGTTGGATAGACCCCTTTATTATGATATAGCACCCTTCTTCATCTCTTATTACAATCTTTGGTTTAAGATCTAGTTTGCCTGTATAAGGATGGCTATTCTGGCTTTCTTTTGATGTCTATTAACATGATAGATTGTTCTCCATCCCCTCAACTGGAGGTGTCTTTAAGTCTACACTGAGTCTCTTTTAAGCAGCATATTGATGGATTTTGTTTTGTTTTGCTTTGTTTTGTTTTTATCCATTCTAATGCCCTATGTCTTTTGATTGGAGCCTTGAGTCCATTGATACTCAGAGTAATTGTTGAAAGATATGAATTTAGTGCCATTTTATTCCCTGTAATGTCCCTGTTTGTGGAGTTTCTCTGTTCCTTTCTAATCATTGTTGTTTTGGTCTTTCTTTCCCACTCAAAAGATCCCCTTTAATATTTCTTGCAGCGCTGGTTTAGTGTTCACAAATCCCTTTAGTTTTTGTTTGTCATGGAAACTCTTTATGTCTCCTTCTGTTCTGATGACATCCTTGGTGTATAAAGTTTTTGTGGCTACATATTTTTCTCATTTAGCCTGTTGAATATATCATGTCAGTCCTTTCTGACCTGCCAGGTCTCTGTGGACAGGTCTGCTGTCAGCCTTATGTTGATACACTTGTAGGTTAAAGACCTCTTGCTCTTTGAGCTGCTTTCAGGATTTTCTCTTTGTATTTGAAATTTACAATTTTATAGGTTGAGGTGTTGACCTATTTTTATTGATTTTGAAGGGGGTTCTCTTGCCTTCTGGACTTGAATGCCTGCTTCCTTACCCAGGTTAGAGATTAAGCTAGAATTTATTCAAATTCTAGCTTAATTTGTTCTCAAAATTGATGAGAGCTCTAATTTGTTCAAATAAACCTTCTGTCCCTCTCTCCTGCTTTTCATCCTCTGGAACCTCTGTTATCTGGATATAATTTTACTTATGGAATCACTGAGTTCCTTTAGTTTACTTTCATGATCTAATAGTTCTTTTCCTTCTTCTTTTATGCTTCCTTATTTTCCACCATTTTATCTTCTACATCACTGATTAACTCTTCTGCTTCATTCATCCTCATTTTTATGGCCTCCAGTTGGGACTGCATCTCAGTAATTTAATTCCCTGGCAGTGAGTACTGCCTCCTGTTCTTTCTTTTGGGGTGAATCTCTCCATCTTGTCATTTTGTCCAGAAAATAATATAAAAAGAAAAAAAAAAACTAAAAAAAAAACAGTAACAAAAACAACAAACAGAAAAAAAAACAAAAACAACAACAACCAAAAAACTTGATCCTGGGTGTGCTTTGTTCTGCTTGTTAAAAGAAACTGGATCCCAAAATAAGAAAGAAAGAAAAAAAATACACACACACACACACACACACACACACATAAAGATAAAATGAAAGGAAATAAAAAGTAAAAATATATGAATTATATATAAAAATAAATACTAAGAAAGAATTTAAAAAATTGAAAAAATAAGAAAACTGAAAAAATAATACTATAAGAATAAAGAATAAAAATATTAAGAGTAGTATCTACTGTTTTCCCCAAGAGCTGAAGCTTTGTAGCCCTCTATGATCAGTAAACTTGGTGTGAGCAAGTTTTACTGGTCTTTTAGGGGAGGGGTCTATTGTGATGATTCTCAGGTGGAGTTGCCCTAGTGCAAATGCCCCTCCCTTGCAGTCAGGCTCTGTGTAAGTTGCTCCAGACTCCACTAGGTGGCACTGTTTTGCTCCCTGAAGGTTCTCAGCACTGAAGGACAGGATGAATGAATATGGCTGTACCCCTATCTCTGGCCCCAGAGCTGAAAATTCACACACACACACACACCCGACTCTTCAGTGGGCCCTCACAGAAAAAGCAATCAATCTCTCTTGTCTACCAGTTTCTGTCAGAATTCTGTGTTCACCCAGACTGTGACCAAGTATTTTTAGCTCAAGGTTTTATCTCAAAAGTCCAAATTTTATAGACCCCTGTGGTGTGGACCCCTGCTGTTCCTCCCGGGTGTTGGTGGGTGTGAGGGGTAGGTGGAGGGTCTTGCTACACCTCTGCATTTTGCTGGATCCCCTCCTGGGAAAGCAGTCAACCATGCAGATATTTTCAGCTTATGGCAACACACAGCAGAAAGCCCAGAAAGCCGGCACCAAGACTCCCTCTTCTCAGCCAGCTTCCCTGCTTCTGTGCCTGGGAACTCTGCTGCACTCAGGCACAACCCATTATTCTTGTGACCTGGGATCCTGAGACCATCCTGTCACCTGAAATTCTACCCTGCTTCACCACCTGAACACCTTTAAGCCAGGCACATCTCTCCCCTCGACACTATACCAGACTTCTAAAAGTTCTGATTTTGTACTCCACTGCTTAAAATACTTCACAGTAACTGCCTTAAGCAGGCTCCCTCCTCTTCACCATATCTTCAGCAATATCACACCAGAGTCAAGTCTCCCCACCTCTTACCTTCCAAACTTCTAGACTTGCAGCATTTCTTTTATCAGATCTCTGGTTTCTCAGGTGTTCAGAATGACTTGATAACTATCTAGCTGTACTCCAAGGATGAGCCAAACTTAAGTCCCCATACTCCTTCACCATCTTAACTCCTCCACCCTGTCTTTGCACTTTGCTAACAGCTGTGAGTCAATTGCTCTACTCAGCTTTAGAATGTGAAGTGAGCTGCATGTGCTCCCCACTTAGGGGTCTTGTGGCTGTTTGTCCCCAAGAAAAGCAAGGTACAGAGGGTGGAGGACCTCAGGAGAAGCAGTTCCTAGGCATAGCACATCAGGAAGAATGGCTGGTTATCCAGCGTGTGTGGGTCATTGAGCAAGGCAAAAGATGTACCCCAAATGGTTAGAAAGAGAAGGCAGGTCTCACCATCTACAAAGCCAGAGACAGGGTGGGCTTTGGGGCCATTGAACTCAGCAACTCAGAACTGAGGCTTTACCTTTTCTCCCTCAGTTCTCTAGGGTCAGTTTTGTCCTAAGACTTGCTTTGTGATTTGTGATACATGGCCAGAGAAAGATCCCACTGTCCAGAGGAGAGGGCTTTCCTCTCCATCCAGAAGCAGAGTTCTGGGTTCCTTTACCTCAAGCAAATTGAGGAGAATGTCCTAACTGTAGCTTCTGGCTAGAACTGGAAGAGGGATCAGCTTCCCTCCCAGTACTTGAGTTGCATGAGTGGACTCTCAGGACTATTTGGGCCCTGTTAAAGAAAGGAAATAGAAGGAGTGGAAGAGACTTCAGCAGCTAGCAGTGGCCAGCAGAGGTGATGCTGTCCCAACTCTCTCCCTACATGCCTTCTCTTCTTGGAGCAACAAGTACAAAAAGAACTTACTTGGGAAGATACACAACACTGCTTTCCTGAGTTAATGTAATGCATGTTAGCACAAAGTACCAAAAAATCTATATGCATATTTCCCTGAGTATCAGAGCTCAGCATGCTCCAGCTTCCAGATTTTCTTGCATTCACAATTACCCTTCTTTCCCAAAGATTTCTCTCCTCTCTAGATATGTCCTCTTAGAAAAAAAATGGTGTGATCCAAAAAATGGCTTTAGGAATATGCATACCAAAGCCATTTCAGAGAAATAAACATCATAAAGGGCATTGTCAACTACTCTGCAGGATGACAAATACTCATAGAAGCCTACAGCAGTAATCAACCACAAGCCAGTGAGTGTGATTTCAAATGAATGTGGTACAGAGATGAACTTGACCATTATCTCAGAAAAGCATTGGGAAAGATTTGAGTTAAGATGGCAGTGCAGGGCATCTGGGTGGTTCAGTCCTTAAGCATCTGCCTTCAGCTCAGTTCATGATCTGGGGATCCTGGGATTGAGGCCCACATCAGACCCCCTGCTCAGCAGAAAGCCTGCTTCTCCCTCTCCCTCTGTCCTTGCTTGTGTTGAGGCAGATAGAACCCCTCCACCCAGCCCCAGCCCCTTCCTGTCCACTGCTCTCCATTGCCCCTGCTGATGCGGAAGAAAAGACCAAATGGCCATCCCATTTGGTTAAGAAAAGAAAAGAAGTCCCATGGGATGATTTAGATGCATCCAAACAGATTATACTTCCACATAAAGGGGGCCAGTTAGCCCTGAGAGACCATGAAAAACATCCTGTTACCATCCCCCATCCCCCATAACCATAAAAACTCACCCCTAACCCTGCCAGTGCTCAACCTGTGGGAAATTAACCCACTGAGCCTGCCAGTGAAAATAAAGCTGTGTTCTCCCAGATTTCCATGTACCACTTGAGTTTCCTCGGTCGCTTCAGATTTTCTGCAACAGTGTTCCCTCTCTTGCTGTGTCTCTCTTTGTCAAATAAATAAAATCTTAAAAAAAAAAGATGGCTGTGCGGTGGGGGGACCCTATACTTGCCTTGTCCCTCGAACACAGCTACATAAGTATCAATTCATTCACAACACCCAAAAAATCAATCTGAAAGCTGAGAGAACAAACTGCAGAACTAGAGGGATAAAAGAGGCCACATAGTGGAAACTAAGAGGTGCAGAGATGTGATCAGTTGAGAAAGGAATCTCTGGTGCTACAGAGTAGAGGGAACCTTGATATGGGCGGGGGAGCAGTGTGCAGGGGATTACATAAGAAAAACACATCCTCAAAATCACTGACTAGCAAAACTACAGTAACTGATAATCATAAGTTTTTACCAGCAGTAGAGTTCAAAGTCTGAAGTTTTAGAAGTCTGCACCATCACCAAGTAAAGCCTGGTGGGCATACTGGTGCTTCTGTTGGGAAGGGGGACAGACGCCTGGGAGCAGACTGCATGGTACCTGAGGATCCATTGGGCTGCAATGGGTAAAACAGTCCCCCTTCCTGGAGTGCTTTTGGGAGAAGGTGGCACTGTTTCTCAGGGGACAAAAGAGCTGGAAGGTGCCAATGTGCTGCCCCATTCATTAGCATAGGAAGAGAGACACCTGCCAAGGGCAGCAAATCTTGGTGCTGGCTTTTGCTGTGCTTTCACATGAACTCCAAGTCCCTGCACAATGTGTAACTGCTTTTCTGGGACAAACTGACACCAACAACAATATGGTGATACCTTTCCCCAGAGGATTAGTGCAGGACCATACTACACCGGGTCCCTAAAATTTGAAGTTTTGAAGCCCAGTGGCATGCCTGAGATAAAATAGAGGAACATTGAACTGCAGGGTGGGCAAACAGCTTGGACACAGACAGGGTGAAGGCAGGGATCAGACAGAAACCTGGGACACAATACGGAATTATTTGCTCTTCTGTGAGGGTTTTCTAAACAGTGGCAGGCACAAACTCACCACTCTGGGGACAAGAGAGTGGGATGAGGCCACTTTCCCTTGCCCATCAGCACTGACTGACTTCAGTGAACAACACAGTACCCCTACTGGAGGCTGGAGCCACTTAACAGAGCCATGCATGAGAAAGGAAATAATTAAGATTAGAGCAGAGATCCATGAGTTAGAACCTAGATATACAGTAGAACACATCAATGAAACTAGAAGCTGGTTCTTTGAAAGAATTAATAAGATTGATAAACCACTGGCCAAATTAACCCAAAAGAAAACAGAGAGGACCCAAATTAATAAAATTACGAATGAAAGGGGAAAGACCATGACTAACACCAAGGAAATAGAAACAATCATCAGACATTATTATCAGCAGTTATATGCCAATAAATTAAGCAACCGAGAAGAAATGGAAACATAAGCTTCCAAGACTAAAATACGAAGAAATTGACAATCTGAATAGACCAATATCTAGTAATGAGATTGAAGCAGTGATCAAAACCTCCCAAAAAACAAGAGTCCAGGACCTAAAGGATTCCCTGGGGAATTCTACCAAACATTCAAAGAAGAAATAATACCTATTCTCCTGAAGATGTTTCAAAAAAAAAATAGAAATAGAAGGAAAATTTCCAGACTCTTTCTATGAAGCCAGTATTAACTTGATCCCCAAACCAGGCAAAGATACCATCCAAAAGGAGAATTTCAGACCCATATCCCTGATGAATATGGATGCCAAGATTTTTAACAAGGTCCTAGCTAGTAGGATCCAACAGTACATTAAAAAGATTATCTACCGGGACACCTGGGTGGCTCAGTTGGTTGGGCAGCTGCCTTCAGCTCAGGTCATGATCCCGGCGTCCTGGGATCGAGTCCCACATCGGGCTCCTTGCTCAGCAGGGAGCCTGCTTCTCCCTCTGCCTCTGCTTGCCTCTCTGTCTGCCTGTGCTCGCTCCAGCTCTCTCTCCAACAAGTAAATAAATAAAATCTTTAAAAAAAAAAAAAAGATTATCTACCATGACCAGGTGGGATTTATCCCTGGGATGTAAGGGTGGTTCAATATTCACAAATCAACAAATGTGATAGAACAAATCAATAATAGAAAAGTGAAGAACCACATGGTCCTCTCAACTGATGCAGAAAAAGTATTTGACAAAATACAGCATCCTTTCCTGATTAAAACACGTCAAAGTATAGGGATAGATGGAACATTCCTCAACTTCATAAAATCTATCTATGAAAAACCCACAGCAAATATTATTCTCAATGGGGAAAAGCTGACAGTCTTCCCACTGAGATCAGGAACATGACAAGGATGTCCACTCTCTCCACTGTTGTTCAACATAGTATTAGAAGTCCTAGCAACAGCAATCAGACAACAAAAAGAAATAAAATGTATTCAGACTGGCAAAGAAGTCAAACTCTCTCTCTTCACTGAGGACATGATACTTTATATAGAAAATCCAAAGACTCCACCCCCAAACTACTAGAACTCATACAGCAATTCAGTAATGTGTCAGGATACAAAATCAATGCACAGAAATCAATTGCTTTCTTATACACTAACAATGAAACTATAGAAAGGGAAATTAGAGAATTGAGGTCATTTCCTATAGCACCAAGAACCATAAGATACCTTGGAATAAACCTAATCAAAGAGGTAAAGGATCTGTACTCAAGGAACTACAGAACACTCATGAAGGAAATTGAAGAAGACAGGAAAAGATGGAAAAACATTCCATGCTCATGGATCAGAAGAATAAACATTGTTAAAATGTCTATACTGCCCACAGCAATCTATACTTTCAATACCATCCTGATCAAAATTCCACCAACATTTTTCAAAGTGCTGAAACAAGCAATCCCAAAATTTGTATGGAACCAGAAAAGACTCCGAATTGCTAAAGAAATGTTGAAAAAGAAAAATAAAGCTGGGGGCATCACGTTGCTTGATTTCAAGCTTTATTACAAAGGTGTGGTCACCAAGACAGCATGGTACTGACACAAATACAGACACATAGATCAATGGGACAGAGTAGAGAGCCCAGATACAAACCCACACCAATATGGTCAAATAATCCTTAACAAAGCAGTAAAAAATATCCAGTGGAAAAAAGACAGTCTCTTCAATAAATGGTGCTGGGAAAATTGGACAGCTATATATATAGAAGAATGAAACTTGACCATTCTATTAAACCATACACAAAAATAAACCAAAATGGATGAAATATATTAACATGAAACAGGAATCCATCAAAATCCTAGAGGAGAACATAGGCAGTAACCTCTTCGACATCACCTACAGCAACTCCTTTCAAGGCATGTCTCCAAAGGCAAAGGAAACAAAGCGGAAATGAACTTTTGGGACTTCATCAAGATCAAAAGCTTCTGCACAGCAAAGGAAACAGTAAACAAAACAAAGAGGCAACACATGGAATGGGAGAAGATATTCGCAAATGACAGTACAGACAAAGGGCTGATATCCAAGATCTTTAAAGAACTCCTCAAACTCAACACCCCAAAAACAGGTAATCATGTCAAAAAATGGACAAAAGGCATAAACAGACAGTTCTCTAAAGAAGAAATACAAATGACTATCAGACTTATGAAAAAATCTTCATCATTATTAGCCATCAGGAAAATTCAAATCAAAACCTTACACCAGTTAGAATGACCAAAATTAATAGGACAGGAAGCAACAAGTGTTGGAGAGGACATGGAGAAAAGGGAACCCTCTTACAATGTTGGTGGGAATGCAAGTTGGTGCAGCCACTTTGGAAAACAGTGTGGAGAGTCCTCAAAAAATTTAAAGTGGAACTACCCTATGACCCTGCAGTGGCACTAGTGAGTATTTACCCCCAAAATACAAATGTAGTGAAAAGGGCTGTATGTGCCCCAATGTTTATAGCAGCAATGACCACAATTGCCAGACTGTGGAAAGGTCCAAGATGCCCTTCAGCAGATGAATGGATAAAGAAGATATGGTCCATATATACAATTGGATATTACTCAGCCATCAGGAAGGATGAATACCCAACTTCTGTATCAACATGGATGTGACTGGAGGAGATTATGCTAAGTGAAATAAGTCAAGCAGAGAAAGTCAATTATATGGTTTCACTTACTTGTGAAACATAAGGAATAACGTGGAAGACATTAGAAGAAGAAAAGGAAAAGTGAATTGGGAGAAATTTGAAGGGGAGATGAACCATGAGAGACTGTGGACTCTGTGAAATAAATTGATGGTTTTGGAGGGGAGAGGGGTGAGGGTGGGTGAGCCTGGTGGTGGGTATTAAAGAGGGAGGGTACATATTGCATGGAGCACTGGGTGTGGTGCATAAACAATGAATCTTGGAACACTAAAAAAATAAAATTAAATTAAAAAAAAAACAGTAGAGGGTAAATTGGAAAGTTAAAAATTATTTGATTATTCCTCTCTCTATACAAAGGTAGGAGGAAAAGATGGAACAAAGAACAGATAAACAATTAGAAAACAAATAACAAGATTATAGACTTAAACCAACCATATCAGTAATTACATAAATGTGAGCGAACTAAATACTTCAATTAAAGACAAAGATTTTCAGACTTGATAAAAACACAGTATAAGAAGTATAAAGGCTAAGATAGGTTGAAAGTACAATATGATAACAAAAAAAAATTTTAAAAAAGAAAGGTGATGTCATTAGATGACTATCAGTTACAGTAGACTTTGAAATAAAAAAATGGGACATCACATAGTGATAAAAAGTCAGTTTCTCAGGAGGACATAAGAATCCTGAATGGTGTGCACCTAATAACAGAACTTTAAAATATATGCAACAGGGGCACCTAGGTAGCTCAGTTGGTTGGGGTGTCTGACTATTGCTCTGGGCTCAGGTAATGATCTTGTAGTCATGAGATTGAACCCCATGCTGGGCTCTGCACTCCGTCGGGACTCTGTTCGAGATTCTCTCTCCTTCGAAGCCTCAGCCCCTCCTACTCATTCTCTCTCTCTCTCTCTCAAATAAATAAATCTTTTAAAAATAAATAAATTAATTAAATATACATGCAACAAAAATTTCCAGAAAGGAGAAATAGAAAAATCACAAATATAGCCTGGTCCTTTCTCAGAAATGAATAGAACTTGTAAGGAGGGTGTACAAATTGTTGTAGGAGCTAGGATATCATAAGTAACTTGTGTCTGTATTTGTGACTGTGAAATAAATGGAAAATAAAAGCCCAGTTCTAAGTCTGCAGTGGCCAAAGGACTTAAAGACAGAGTGCATCTACTTCAGCTTGAATCAGAGGAGCAAGGCCAAGGAAGAGTTTTAGGGTGAGTAGGCAGAGGGGAAAAAGTGAGAAGAGAGAAAAGCAAGGAGGAGACTATAAGTAGAGGAGTGACTGCAGAGAAGTCCTGGGGCCTCTGACTCTCACTGACTCTCTGACTCTCACCTACCTAGTTCTGCCCTGCCCTCACCCCTTTGTCTGTGGCCAAGGAGAGAGGGCTCCATGGGCCATTTACCCAAGCGCCTGGCACAGTGTACTGGTTCCAATGCTGCCACTCACTTTCACCCTCATCCTGCATTTTCGGTAACTCTACTGAATGATCTCTGTATCTGGATGTGTTCTCAAAGGTACAAAGACTTTCTTTAAGAAGAAAATCCATCCTGCCACTGCAACAAATTCCATGTTTAAGATAGGGCTTCTCACTCTCAGATTCTCACACTGGGGACCATACATGGATTAGGAAATAAAATTTTTCTCCGCTAGCTATTTTTTTGTGTGTGTGTCTTTAATGAGATGATGGATTTTGGTCACCTGAGCAAGGCATGCAGAAGATAACAGTTCTAACTCACCTCCCCCCAAACCTTTGTACTTTGATCTTGGAAACCATCTCCAAGAGGGCCACCTCTGTGCCACCTAAAGTCCGCCTCTCTGTCATAAGGACCATTACACAAGTCCTAGTGTCTTTGCTGGAAGAATCTGCATTTTCTATTCCTTTTTTTATCTCACCCTAGCCAGATTTAACACAATCACAACCTGGTTTCTTTCTTTCTGCTTAAAGGTACTAAAGATTCTTTGAACAATTTGAACTTATCTCATATCTAACTTCAAGTAAGTGTTTCAGAAAAACAATAGTGACAAAGTGATTTCAAGATACTTAAAATAGTATTGCTTCCCTCCTGCCCTCATTAATAAAACACAGCTGGAGACCTCCAAAGGAAATACACTGGATGGCATAATTAAGACCAAGGAAAAGCTCTTCATCACTCCCAGTCCTGACTCGTACATGGTGATCTTGCTACTCTACTAGAAGGACCATCCACTACTCCTTTAAGCTCCCTGAGCTGTGTGCCCAGGCCATACACTGTGGGTTCTGACAGTTTAGTCACCACTTCAGCTCAGGGTGGATGTCAGCTGACTCTTGGGTTTTCCTTGTTATTAGGATGTTCAGGTTCTTCAGTTCTTGTTCGTTTGTTTGTTTGTTTTTGCCTTACACAGCCATTTCATGTATATGCTTATATGTCAAGTCCTTGAATTCAAAATTTAGGTAAATTGAGGTCAAGAATCATTTGTCATCCTCAGTTCTTATTTAAGTCAGCAAACAAGCACCAGATTGTCCACTGAAATCAACACCTTTCTGGTTCTCACCATTTTCTACCCTTTCTGGCTGGAGAGTCGGGTCAACCCTGGCTAAGAGGAGTGTGAGGAAAGGGTTGTGCTCAGAAAACTGCTGGTCATCCTTGTTTGCCTCCCAGATTTTCAGCAGAGCCGTCCCAGGCAAATCAGATTTTTACCACAGAAATTAATATTTCCTAGCCTGTAATTTAATTATGTTAAAGAGGTTGCTTTTTGATTTTAGAGATTTTTGACTATGCATCTTACCTTTCAAAACTAAATGCCAAAAAAATTATTACATGACACATGAAACACTGATTATTGGCTCTAGCAAATAATCCACACACAGAGACATGCAAAAATGTTTTGGACAGTATGGCTGGTCTATTACACTTTGGGAAGAAACCATGAATTTTAAGGAGGCCTGTGCAGGGACACAGAAACTTAATAAAATAGGAGAGGATTATGGTTGATATTACTCTAATCTGAGCTCATCAGTCATTTATGTTAAACAGATGTCCATACCTGGTGTGTGAAACCAAAATAAGTAGAGATGTTTTACCAGCTTCTTTCTCTTCCTCAGTTCCACTTTGTACATGAGCTGAGGGTCTGTGACTCCTGGGCTTTTGGTTATAAGTGGCTTTAGTGACTTCTCTGTGGAAAATGATCTGGCATCCTGACTCCATGTCAGGGATGGCATCTGGCCATGGTGTATAATGGTTATGCACCCCAGCAGCCCTGAGAGGACACTGAGTGAGTTTCCTGTTTTCCCTTCAGTCCTGCGGGTGAGTCAGGGCATCATGAGGCTCATGCCCACATGCACCAACTCTGCAGCTTGAACAGAGAGTATCCTAGGCTGAGGATACATGCAAAGGCTTCTCATGTTCTTTTCATCAGTCTAAAAGTGACTATCTGGGGGCATGTGACCTCCTTCTGGTGTCACTCTTTCCAGTCCAAAAATAAACAAAAAACAAACAAACAAACAGAAACAGGCTTCTGGAGCTGCAAAATATCCATGAAGTGAATGCTCAAGATGCCCGGGTGGGCCATCACACTCTTGGCATACAGATGACTTCAGGATGGCTCCCATCAAATGAAGCAGGGCTGAGGATCCCAACAGAAAGGATGCTTTTCATATAAGGACACACAGAGACGTATTACCACCCACCTCCCTTCTATAAATACAAGGAAAAGAGATTTCAATATTTTAAGCACTTACTATTCTTGAGACTTTTAAATGTAGCAACCACAAAAATGAACCAAGACAAGGGAGGGTATGCCAAGACTTCTTTGTTGATGGTCATAAAGGACAAAGCAGGCTCTTGAAAACCCAATTGCAAGTCCCACCTTGTTATGGAGCCACATTTGCCCACCAGGAAGGCATGGTCATTCTCCAGATGCAGAGTTCAGTGAGTGCCTGTTTCTGAAAGCCTGGTGCCTACTGATCTGAGGAAACATCTGAGTTGTTTGAAACCAAAGAGCACATCAAGTGCCAAAGGAGGGCAACTCTGATAGGAATTTTTTTTTTCTTGCTGATGTTTAGCTGTGGCCCATTGGTGTTCCAGGAGTAGAAGTCTGGCAAGACAGACACTCAGGAAGTTCTACCCCTCCTCCATTCTTGTTCTTATTAAAATGTGTAGAGGGGTTGGCCTCCCACTGCTGCCCAGCATAACTGCCAGGACCCACCTCACTCAGGAGAACAGGCTATCCCTCATCAACCCATGTTCCATGAACTGGGACTATAGGGTCTTTCTTGTGGCTGACTGCTGTGACAGAGAGCTTACTCTAAACACATGCAGGTCCTGGATGTGGGCCTTGTGTTCTGCTAAGGGCAACTGTCTTTGTGGACCTTCCTTCTGTTCTCTCTAGCCCATGGGTATTATTAAGATATAACTGAGCATATGTTCCTGAACCTGTGTGTCAGGGGTCATATAACCATAGATTAGTTTTTAGACAAGTTATTTCTCTGCACAAAGCATCTAGTGTTATCTTGTCCTGCCCTGGAGGCCCCTTCTCTCCCTTAAATACCATGGTTTCCCTTATTCTCATCCTATACTTCAAAACATAACCTATGAGAATTCTTTTGTTTTAGTAATCACTCATATTAAAATTTTATAATGTTAATACTCAAGGCATGCTCAACATCACTAACCATTAGGAAAATGCAAATCAAAATCACTTACTATTCATTAAGAAAGCTATTGTCAATGACAACAATAATAACAAAACCAGAAAGAAAGTGTTGGTGAGGAGGTGGAGAAATAGGAATACTTGTGTGTTGTTGGTGGGAATGTAAAATGGTGCAGCTGCTGTGGGAAACAGTATAAAGATTCCTCCAAAGAAACTAAACATAGAATTATTATATTATCCAGTAATTCCACTTCCCACTTCTGAATATATACCCCAAAGGATTGAAAACAAGGACTCAAACAGATATTTGCATACGCACGTTCATGGTAATGTTATTCACAATAGTCAAAAGGTGGAAGCAAGCCAGTGTCCATTGACAGATGAATGGATAAACAAAATGTGGAATGTACATACAATGGAATATTACCAACCATAAAAAGGAGAAAATTCTGACATATGCTACAACATAGGTGAACTTTGACGACATTAAGCTAAGAGAAGTGAGCCAGTCACAAAAGGACAAATACTGGATAATCACACTTATATGAGACCCCTGGAGCAGTCAGATTCATAAAAACAGAAAGTAGAATGGCGGTTGCCAAGGGCTGGGAGAAGAGGAGAAGGGATGGTTATGATTTAATGGCTGGAGAATTTTAGTTCAGGAAAATGAAAAAGTTCTGTGGATGGATTGTGATAATGGTTGCACAAAAATGTACTTAAGGCCACTAAACTGTACACTTAAAGACGGTAAGTTTTATGCTATGTGCATTTGCCACAATAAAAAATAAGTTTAAAAAATGTAAGCACAGTTAAGAGCACCTTGGAAAATACGATTTTAGATTAAAATGTTCCGAAGCATGATATTCTGACAGGGTTCAGAAAGACTCCACTGGCCTGCTGTCCTGCTGGCTCAGCAGCTGGGCCTGCCTAATCCCCCTTCATCATTGTCAGAAGGTCTGAGAGTTCATCTGCTTATAAAGAAACATGACAGCAAACATGTCTCCTTTGAGGCAGAAGCTCTAAATAACTTGTCAGAACCAGGTGGCGGTGAATTGCTGCAATGCACTGGGTGTGGCCCACAGAGGCAGGAAACACCTTGGCCATGGGAATCCAGGTGGAGCCATTCTGCTATTTTCAGCTCCACCTCCTCTTCAGAGGAAAGGAGGGTCAGCCCACTGAGAGACTGTGAGGAGAGCTGCTTAAGGGACGACCTGTGCCGGCAACCCTGGCAGAGTGCTCTGCCCACCTTCAGGACAGCTCCCGTGGGGTCCAGCCTCTGTAAGGGGTCACCTCGAGAGACCATCTGAGAACCCCAACAAGACATCCTCTGCCATACACACACTTTATTTCCTTTGTAGCAATTATCAGCTTATGACATTATTTTGCCAACTTTTAACTCCTTTGTTGTGTATCTTCCCCTTCTCAGCCCTTCCCATCAAGGGAGGAAGTTTCCTTTTCCAACATCCCATACAAAAAAAAAAGATTGGGGGTGGGGAGAGTAAGGAGGAGAGGAAGCAGGGGGAAGGGACATAAGGAGAAAGACAAGAAGGGAGTGAAGTGAGAGAAATTACCTGATAGATGCGGCAGTATTTTTCATAGTTAATTGAAGACAATTTTTATAATTGGCAATGTCATTTTTATCTTTGTAAATGTAACATCAGTTCCATCTCATACCAGGAAGCATAGATATGTTCCTCCCAGTTTTTACCTTTTCTTTAGAAATAAATGCACAAATTCCATCACCTCCCTGATGTTGAAAACACCAGCTTTTCTAAACATGTGGAATGTTTTTAGAAATTACCCCAAATTCTCTTTTTTTGATCTCTTCTAGCTAAATCACACCCTGGGAGCAAACAATGCAATTTTGCAATTTTATTGCTGGAGATAACATATTTTTTTGAAATAAAGTATAATATTACATCTTGCTGTGTGAAAAAGGAATGTGATTCTTGGCTACACCTAAAAATGCTGCTGCATAGTTGTTCCTTAAAAGAGTGCCCACATGACACAGTCTAAGACATATGACCCTTTAGATGCTCCTGGGTATACAGAGCCTGGCTACCTTAGTAACCAGTAACTTAGTAGAGGGGTCCTCACAGCCTTGAATCTTGGGAGAGGTCCCCGTGGACACCCTGGCATTCCTCACTTACACACTCTGGATTGAGTCAGTGGGCACTGGAGTAAAAGCAAAAACAAAACCAAAAAAATCCCCAGGCATTCAACGTTTTCCAGTGTGCGGATGAGAGTAAACCAAAGCCTCTTGTGTCTGTAGTTTCTTCTGTGCTGTGCACAGAGCCCTCCAAAGGCCACTTAGGACCCAGAATGAAAAATCGTGCCTTCCTGAGCGTGAGGCTGCACTATTTTCAGCTTGGTTTTTCTCATGTGGATTGGCCACGTGCATCTGCTGTTGCTCTGTGCAGGAAAGCAATCAGAAAAACCTGCTCCTTCTCTCTGGTGGTTTCCCTCATTACCTCCCAATGCTCGACAGGGATTCCCAAACCTGGCCAGGACCAGGGATCAAACACAGATACCCCAACCCTGGCTACAGAAAGATTTTGTTATTTTTTGTGGGGACAGGGTGGGGGAGGGGAGAGGGAGAAAGATGAGAAAGACAATCATAAGCAGGCTCCACATCCAGTGCACAGCCCAACTTGGGGCTCGATCTCATGACCCTAAGTTCATGATCTGAGCCCTGAGCCACCCAGGTGCCCCTAGTTCAGTTATTTAAAATGGAGATGATATTAATTTGGTTCTCTCGAAACAGAGACACAATAGTTTATGAGGTAATCTGATTCTTACAGTTAGGTGTAAGTGAGAGCAGCATACTGTATTCACAGACCTAAATGTATTTTTTTTAAGATTTTATTTATTTATTTGACAGAGAGAGAGATCACAAGAGGGCAGAGAGGCAGAGAGAGTGGGGGAAGCAAGCTCCCTGCTGAGCAGAGAGCCTGATGCAGGTCTTGATCCCAGGACCCTGAGATCATGACCTGAGCCGAAGGCAGAGGCTTAACCCACTGAGCCACCCAGGTGCCCCTCTAAATGTATTTAATATACGTTTTGTTTTATCTCTATCTACACCTTTAAGCATTGAGTTAGCCAACTGGATTGGGCAGGAGATAGGGAACCAATCTCTCAGGAACATTAGGTTAGTCACTTAATGTGTTGTCAATGCATTTCAAAACTAAATAAGGTAGTATCTGTTACTATGCTCTGAATCAGATCTCCATCTAAGTGATGGACACCCTTGCCCCTCACAAAATCCTGTGATATATATTCTGTTTTTGCCCATTTTTCAGATGGGGAAAACTGAGGTCCAACAAGGGTAATTATTATGTTCTAGTTGCACAGCAGTTAAGTGGTAGAACTGAAATTTGAGACAGGTAGTCTAGCATGTGAGCCTTAACTCACACCATGGTGTCTGAGTTGAAGACAGAAAAGCTCAAAAAACATTATCTTCCACATATAAGTCAAGAAAATTAATTTTACTTGTACAGAGACATACCAATAGCATTTTCAGTTGTGAATAAAGTCAATTAAAATAGCTTCAGTCCTTTTAATGTAATTGTGCTGGAGCACACATTATTTCCAAGTCAAGTTTCATGTGACACCTACTATTTAATTCAGTTCCCTCATCCATTCATTTAATCATTCAACAAATGTCCACTGAGCACTGAAAATGTGTCAGGTTGGGGGCTCCCCTGTCAGCACATGGCTTCGTTGTTGAGCCCTGTTTCAGACAAGTTTAGAGTGTTACCTCAAGTGTCAAGGAATTGGGGTAGGAATATGACTGATGACAGATGTGTCACCCATGTCACCAAAGGTTTTAAAGGAGCCAAACTGGGGAAAGTTTAGATGGGCCAGAAAGAGGCAGGCTGACGAGCAGGAGAAGTTCAGCCAGGGTAGGTGCACATGTGGACAGAGGCATTGGGTGAAGGCAGTTCCTAGCTTTGACCCCAAACAATGAAATAGGAAGGGGTGTGGCAGGTTGGATGTGGAGGCAATGGCTTGCCACAGGATTCTGGACCCCCAAACGTATACAGTGAACATATACCACTATAGCACAAATATGCTTAGCAAATGAAATTGGTTTCTTCTAGAGTAATATGGTCTTTCTCTCCATCTATTCTCCTACCCACCAGTTAGCAGGAACAAATTAACTTTTATCCTGTGCCATCAAAGTAGTCCTTTAGGGGGCTTCTCAGTCTTTATAGGTGCTTATTCCTAAATCTCATTGCTACCTCCAGCCTCTAATGTGACTCTGGCTCTGGGAGAGGGCTCTACTGGGGATGGTGGACCTTCTCAGACCCACCTGGCTGGTGCGTTGTGACTCTTGTGCTTGCATAAGCTACTGTAGTCAGGGCTCTCAGACCTGTGCTTTGGAGTCTCTGTGTTTGAACAGAACGTTGCAGCCTGTCAGCATAGCCATCTGACTGCACAGTTGTCATACTACATGGCGGTCTTGGCCCCAGGGCCACATGGCAGCTGCTGTCAGGACCAGGTCTCTTTGGGGGTGATGGGAGTGTTGCAGTGCTAGGACTCCAACCTCTTTATGCCATGGGTCTCTTTGGCTGCCTAGTGATGACCACAGACTCCCCAGACTCATGTTTCTAAGCTTGTCGAAAGAAATACATTAATGGCAAATTAGGCCAATTATACTGAAATAGCAAAATGAAGATTTTTTTAAGTAGCTCTATGTAGATAATAGAAATATGTATGCAGTTGATTCTTGAATAACATGGGTTTAAATTGTGTGTGTCCACTTATACATGGATTTTTGACAATATAGTACTGTAGAGGTATTTTCTCTTCCTGCGTTCCAGGCTGTTGGGAGCCTGTCTAAGGGCTCAGGAGCCTGGCTGAGGGGAGTCTGTCTGTATTGAAAGGCAGACTGCTATCCAACGCAGAGGGCAGTATCCCTGAGCTTGGGTTGCCCTCCTGCTGCTCCCATATGTTATGGAATGTTATTCTAAAACACCTTGTGAAACATTAGGGGTGAAACAATGTGGTGTTCACAACTTATACAAAGTAAAAGTATTAGGTGAATATTTTCAGTAAAGCTGTAGAGAAGGAAAGGAAAGAAAAACCCATGAAACACTTTCCTATTAGGATGTGGCATGTCCAGCCTGTCCTCTGGTTTCACATTAGTCTTAGCTCTTTTCCTCAGCTGATGGCATTTCCAAGGTCAGGCTTCCAAGGCAGATGGAAATGATCATTTCACCACATGTGAGGCATTTCCAACCCTCCCCCTGGTCCAGTACTGCTTCTAGTGCTGTTATTTGCAGCTTGAGGTCATAGGTGCCAAAAGGTGGAAACAACCTAATGTCCATCAACAGATGAATGGATATACAACATGTGGTATACATATACAATCTACATGATAGTCAATATTGTGTCATCTTGACAGGGCTACAGGATGCCAGAATAGCTGGTAAAACACTATTTCTGGCTGTATCTGTGAGGGTGTTTCTGGAAGAGACTAACATTTGAATCAATAGATTGAGTAAAAAGATACACCCTCACCAGCATTGGTGGGCATCATCCAATCCCTTGAGGGCCTGAAGAGAACAAAGAAATAAAAGAAGGATGAATTCTCTCTATTCTTGAGCTGGGACATTCATCTTCTTCTACCCTAGGACATCAGAGTTCCTGGTTTTGGGGCCTTTGGACTTGGCCTGAATTTCCTTGTTCTTCAGCTGCAGACAACAGGGTGTGTGACTTCTCAGTCTCCATAACTGCATGAGTCAATTCCTATAATAAATCACCTCTTAAATAATTCTATGTGTATCCCAGTGGTTCTGTTTCTCTGGAAAACCCTGACTAATAGAATGCAATATTTTTTTTCAGCCTTGAAAAGGAAGGAGATTCTAATTCCTGCTACAACATGGATGAAACTAGAAGAATTATGCTAAGGGAAATTAGACAGTCACAAAGGACAAATTGTGTATGATTCCACTTAAATGAGGTCCCTAGAGTGGTTGAATTTATAGAAAAGGATTCGTAGAGTAGGCTGGTGGTGGCCAGTGGCTGGGAGAAAAGGAATGGGGGGGTTAGTGTTTCATGGGAACAGTTTCTGTTTGGAATAATGACAAAGTTCTGAAGATGGATAGTGGTGGTAGCACAACAATGTAGTTGTATTTAATGCCATTGAACTGTGCACTTAAAAATATATAAAACGGTAAATTTTGTGTTATATGTATTTTACCATGATAAAAAGATGCATAAAAGAAAAAAGAAAAAAGATGTGTCAGTCATCAGAGTGATTACAAACCGTGAAAAGCTATGGAGGGAGCATGTGAACACTTTTTCCCAGTGCCTTCACAGAGCGGGGAGCTGTCACAGTCCACCCTGTGAGCAACTGCGTCTGTCTCCTCCCCATGCCTGAGGTATGCTTTGCCTTCAATTACCGATCTTTGTATCTACCTAAGGAATGCATGTTCATGGATTAATAAGCCAGAGTACTAAAAACATGAGATTTAACAAGGCAGTCCCCAGCGCCTCCCTCCCTTCTTCAGGTTGGATTTCATGAAGGTGACCACTTTCAGCACTGCATCTTCCAAATTTCAGAGAAAAATGCCTCCGTGGCTATCTATCAAATTTTTCTGTCAAGCATTATCCAAGGACTGTCTGGTATGAAAATGGTACTTAGCATTTACACACATTTTGCTTTCCCTCCCCCATTCTTCCACTCTATTGTCACTTTTGTTAAATCACTTTTTATTGTTTACATCCTATTTTTAACACCAAGGCCAATATGCTATGAGCTAATTACATTTCTTCTTTTATATATGTCTTCTAAAAATTATTCTTGGCATTAATAATTTTTTTTATCTTTCCCTTTACCTCATTTTCTTTTTTTTTTTTTTAAGATTTTATTTATTTACTTGACAGACAGAGATCACAAGTAGGCAGAGAGGCAGGCAGAGAGAGAGGAGGAAGCAGGCTCCCCGCTGAGCAGAGAGCCCAATGTGGGGCTCGATCCCAGGACCCTGAGATCATGACCCGAGCCGAAGGCAGTGGCTTTAACCCACTGAGCCACCCAGGCACCCCTACCTCATTTTCTAAAGCTCTATCCCAGACTCATCCAGTCTTAGCCTACAGCACAATAAAATGTCTCTCAATGGTCTTTTCCTCACAAACGTATAGGCGATTTATCAGTTCACTGGTGTGCTGGTACAAGCTCCTACCAGCTGGGGAGAGTTAATTGGTAAGTATTCAGAAATTTGATAAGTGGGCTGTTAATGTGTTGAAAGATTGACATCAGCATAATGGAATATTTTATGTTATACAAATTAGTAAACTTCAGGAGTCAGGGGCTGTTGTTTTGTTTTTCAGAGTCTGTTTCCCTATGTAACATGCCATCAGTTTCATTTTGTTCTCTAGAGGCAAACCTTCCAGAGCATCTGCAGTCACAGGCTGCAAGGCTGCCTTCCTGGCCTTCCTTCCTTACTGCCCTAGAGGGCTTCCCTTTGACTCCCCTGAGCAATGTTCTCCTTTTATTGGATCAAGTGTCTCTTTTTTATTCATTATACTTGAAGTGGATTCTTCCCACTAATTTTCCTAGCAAAGATATACAGAAATTAAATTGCTTAATTCTTGACATGTTTTTATTCTCACTCATAATTGATTAATAGTTTGAACATGAAATGCAAGGTTGAAACTATTTTCCCTTGAAAAAAAATTTTTAAAGATTTTATTTTTATGTATTTGACAGAGAGAGACACAGCAAGAGAGGGAACATAAGTAGGGAGAGTGGAAGAGAGAGAGAAGCAGGCTTCCTACTGAGTAGGGAGCCTGATGCGGAACTCGATCCTAGAACCCCGGGATCATGATCTGATCCAAAGGCAGACACTTAAGTACTGAGCCACCCAGGTGCCCCTTCCTTGAAATTTTGAAGGCACTTCCCCGCCCGCCTGTTTTCTAAGGGCTTTCGATGCTGTTGTTTAGAAGTTTGAGGATGTCCTTGATAAGAGTCTATTGATTCTTATTTTATTGAAATGCTTCTCCTCCATTTTTTTGAATACATTCTTTACTGGTCAGGTATTTTACTTTGTGCATTTATACTCTGCTTTTCTTCTTTTTTTTCCCCTCCTATTTTCATCTTTTTCTTCTTGAACCTATAAATAATTCCTGGGATATTTATTGACTTTACCTATTTATTGAACTTTTTATTTATTATCATACTTTTTATTTCCAAAAGCACTTTCATTTTTTAAATTTTTAAAATTTTTTATAAACATATAATATATTATTAGCCCCAGGGGTATAGGTCTGTGAATTGCCAGGTTTACACATTTCACAGCACTCACCATAGCACATACCCTCCCCAATGTCCATAACCCCACCACTCTCTCCCTACAGGCCTCCCTCCGGCCCCATCTCCACTTCCTCATATCAGGGAGATCATATGATAGTTGTCTTTCTCTGATTGACTTATTTCACTAAGTATAATACCCTCTAGTTCTATCCACGTCATCGCAAATGGCAAGATTTTATTTCTTTTGATGGCTGCATAGTATTCCATTGCATATATATACAACCTCTTCTTTATCCATTCATCTGTTGATGGACTTCTAGGTTCTTTCCATAGTTTGGCTATTGTGGACATTGCTGCTATAAACATTTGGGTGCAAGTGGTCCTTCGGATTACTACATTTGTATCGTTAGGGTAAATAACCAGTAGTGCAATTGCTGGGTCATAGGTAGCTCTTATTTTCAACTTTTTGAGGAACCTCCATGCTGTTTTCCAGAGTGCTTGCACCAGCTTACATTCCCACCAAGAGTGTAGGAGGGTTCCCCTTTCTCCACATCCTCGCCAGCATCTGTCATTTCCTGACTTGTTCATTTTAGCCATTCTGACTGTGTGAGGTGGTATCTCATTGTGGTTTTGATTTGTATTTCCCTGATGCCCAGTGATGTGGAGCACTTTTTCATGTGTCTGTGGGCCATCTGGATGTCTTCTTTGCAGAAATGTCTGTTCATGTCCTCTGCCCATTTCTTGATTGGATTATTTGTTCTTTGGGTGTTGAGTTTGCTAAGCTCTTTATAGATTTTGGATACTAGCCCTTTATCTGATATGTCGTTTGCAAATATCTTCTCCCATTCTGTCAGCTGTCCCAAAAGCACTTTCTTTTTCTTGATTCTTACTTTTTGTGATATCTCATAATTTTTTCATAGATGGACTGTGTCTTTGAGGATATTATGTTTTTCTCCATTTGCTTTGAGCTCTAGCTTTCATTTTAGAAACTTTCTTAAATGTTTGATGATTCTTAGTACTCATTTAGAAGTAAAGGCCTGGTATCAAGTTTCCTCCTAGGCCAGGAACTCAATTATTTCAGTGGTGGGTTCCCAAATTAGAGAATCCTTGACCCTCCCTCACTTTCCTCACTTTCCCAGGGCCCACAGCCTCCAGGATCCATAGTTGAGGGATGGAGAGAATGCACCTCATGTAGTCATTTCACCTCTCCCAGTCTTCTGAGGACCCTGACACCCCAGACTCTCAGGACCCTGTTGAGATACTCTGGTCCTTACATTTTTCTCTGGAAGTTTCCTCTTGTTTCTGGTTTCTGGCTAACTTCCTTTCCTCTGAACATTCATTAACCATGCTGATAAGCCACTAAGCCTTCCCCTTTTCTCCTTGTCCTTATGGGTCTATACATTTTTATTCTTCCAGTATAACCTGACTGGGGTTCAGGAGGGAGCTGAGATAAACACATGTGTTAACCTGCCATCTTTAAGTAGAAGTGGAGGACAACCTCTGAGGTCCCCTCCTTCCTTGGGAGCTTTGTACTATAACTTTAATATTGCTCAATAAACCTTGTTTTGCTACCCACAAGAACAAATAAATGAAAATAAATAAGTAATAAGCAGAAGTGGATTTATCCCTCACTTTTCCCGCCCTTTTTTGTCTTCTATTCTGTCCCTGACAAGAGTGTCCCTACTCCTTTGTAACTGAAACCCTTTTTCCTGGACTAATACACCATCCTGTGTCTAGTACCTTAATTTTTTTTCTTTTTATGTTCAATTTTTCTTTATTGACTCCTTGTCTTCTACCTGTAAATGTGCTCTTCCCCTCTCTCCATTTACAAGTTTGGTGGATCCCCCTCAAGCCCTTATTGCCTCTTTCTCACTCTCTCTCTCTCTTTTTAAAGATTTTTTTTTTTAAAGAGAGCATGAGCACAAGTAAGGGGAGGAGGAGAGGGAGAGAGAAAGGAAGAAGCAGACCCTCTTCTGGGCAGAGAGCCTGATGCAGGACTTGATACTAGGCCCCTGGGATCATGACCTGAGCAGAAGGCAGACGCTTAACCAGCTGAGCCACTCAGATGCCTCTCTTTCTTTTTTTCATGTGCAAAAAATATTAAAGAAATTCATGTAAACAGACTTGCAACACAAGAGATGTAATAGATTACTCTTTTGCTCAATTAACCTTAAAGAGTAGGTGGACTAAAACTATTTGTGTGGCTTTCCAATATGCCTAATACAACCTCTTAGGTGACATATTACAATGAATGTTCATTCAAATACCAGAATTTAGAAGGCCATTGCTCACTGTAGTGTACTGAAAGTGTATATGAGAATTGTAATGATAAGGCACATTTTATGAGTTTGTTATGACCCTAGTGGATTCCTTAAAATCATTGCAGTAATGCCCAAAAAGGCAAATTTTACTTTTTTGACAATTTGGTATTTGATTTTTATTATTACACTTCTCTACAATATTATATCACATTTTTGTGGTGATTAGTTCTCTCATCTTGTGATTAAAAAATATAGATGAATGGAATTATTCTTTTAAAATGGATCTGGTAGCTACCATTACTAAATGACTTAAAAATTCACACATCCAATACAAAGGGTAGTAAAATCTTGTCATATAATGTTCAAGTATTTTTTTAAAGAAATGGGAAACAAATTATGTTCTTGTGGTACAAAGCATGAGGGTGCTGAGAAACAGAATATTAGCATATTCAAGAAAGTATGTATGGTTTGCAAAGAAATTACCAAATCATAATACAGACTTCAAAACATAAAGCTTGATAAAATACTACTGTTTGTGGAGACTATGAGAAATGACTCAAAACACTAATGTGAAGCTTGAATTTAAAAATTTCCCTAGGACAGATTGGATGGATAAACTAAGGCTAAGCTGTGTCCCATTCCACTCTTACCCTAATTCTGAAATATGAACTCATCAAAATTACTTCTCTAGTCCTAATAAGGGGACTTTCTTGCCCTGTGTTTAAGTTTTAGCATCAAAAAGGTAGAACATTATGACTCAAATTGTGGTGTGTGAGCCAGCAGCACCTGGGAGCTTGGTACAAATGCAGAATCTCAGGCCCTACCTTAAGCTTACTGAATCAAAATGTGCATTTCCACAAAATTTCCAGATACTCTATATGCACTGTAAAGGAGTAGCTCACAATCCAGGTTTGTGATCCTGGAACTTAAACCACAAAACCAAACAAACAAAAATATAAACAAACAACTGACAGCACAAAAACAGAGAAAAAACTGATGAATTCCAAGGTCCCCTTGGAACAATTAATTAAATAATGACTTAATCGGTCTGGCAGTGGGTTCTAGCCATCTAGATATTTTAAAGTTCTGCCAGGTAATACTGATGGACAAACATGTTGTGTGTCCCTGTTCATGATCTGCTAGGTACTAAACTCAGCTACATTTTCCTCTTAATGGATTCCTGCACCTGATTCACAGTCCAAGATTAGAACTCCCTTACATACAGATGGCCCAGACACGCTGTCTGCTTGAACTTCAAATACTTTCTTAATGCTTTCCTTTGCCATACTTTTCTTGTATGTCAGAACCTAAATTATTTTGTATTCCTGAAATTAACTGCTGTCCTGAAATTTAATCCTATATCTCTAGACACAGCTTATACCATAGACTTTCTCTCACAATCTGTAAACAAAGGAAAGGAAGAACTCCAACCTCAGGCCCCTCCCAGACCGTACTCATGCCTGTCTTTCAGTAACCAGCTCAAACATTTATTCAATGGTCTGTACAATGACAATTTACTTTGTACTTCTTTTATTCTGTGTTTTTGTTTTTTATACTGTTATGTTAATTTGCAGCATATTGGTTACTAATGAATTGCATCACTGTTATTTACTTTTTATGCCTTAATCACTTTATTAATCTGTACAACAAAAGTCCATGCATTGATGGTACTGGTCTGGAATTCAAAGCTTAATCATGAGCATTGATAATCTTTCCCTGATCATCAATGAATTAACTACTTTATACTATTTTTTTCATCATGATAAGTATGCTTTTTAAAAAACATTTTTAAATTTAAATTCAATTAGCCAACATATAGTATATCTTTAGTTTCAGATGTAAAGTTCAGTAATTCATCAGTTGCATATAACACCCCATGCTCATCACATCATGTGTCCTTCTTAATGCTCACCACCCAGTGCCCCTACCCACCTCTCCTCCAGCAACCCTCAGTTTGTTTCCTATAGCTAAGAGCTTTTATGTTTTATCTCACTCTCTGATTTCTTCCCATTCAATTTCCCTCCATTCTCCTATGATCCTCTGAGCTGTTTCTTATATTCGACATATGAGTGAAACCATATAATTACTGTCTTTCTTTGACTTATTTCACTCAGTGTAATACCCTCAAGTTCCATTCACATCAATGTAAATGATAAGATTTCATCTTTTCAGATGGCTGAGTAATATTCCATTGTGTGTGTGTGTGTGTGTGTGTACACACCATACCTTCTTTATCCATTTCTGTCAATGGACATCTGGGCTCTTTCCATAGTTTGGGATAAGTGCATTCTTTAATCACTATCACTTATTTCATCCATCCCCTCACCCACCTCCCCTCTCCTAACCACTTTCTTTCTCCATACACAAAAATAAACTTTTAAAAATGCACTAAAGACCTAACTGTGAGACCAGAAACCATAAAAATCCTTGAAGAAAACACAGGCAGTGATTTTTCTGACATCAGCTGTAGCAACATTTTTCTAGTTATATCTCCTGAGGCAAGGAAATAAAAGCAAAAATAAACTATTGGGACCATACCAAAATAAAAAGTTTCCACACAGCAAAGGAAACAATCAACAGAACTAAAAGGCAACCTATGGAATGGGAGAAGATATTTACAAATGCCATATCCAATAAAGGATTAGTCTCTAAAATAAACAATTCAATACCCCCCAAAATAATATCTGATTAAAAAATAGGCAGAAGACATGAGCAGACATTTCTCCAAAGACATCCTGATGGCCAAAAGACACATGAAAAGAAGCCTGGGATGCCTGGGTGGCTCAGTCAGATAAGTGTCTGACTTTTGATTTTGGCTCATGTCATAATCTCAGGGTTGTGAGCTAAAGCCCCATGTGGGGCTCTGCTCTGGGCTTGGAGACTGCTTAAGATTCTCTCTCTCCCACTCTCTCTGCTCTTCCCCCCTCCATTTCTGAAAAAAAAATTATACTCAATATCACTCATTGTAGGGAAATACAAATCAAACCACAATGAGATATCACCTCACAAGTGTCATAAATGACTAAAATAAAAAAAAAAAACCCACAAGAAACAGCAAGTGTTGGCAAGGATGTGGAGAAAAAGGAACACTCCTACGCTGTTGTTAGGAATGCAAACTGTGTGAAGCCATTGTTAAAAACAGTATGGAATTTCCACAAAGAATTAAAAATAGAACTACCCTATGATTCAGTAATCACACTACTGGATATTTACCCAATTCAAAAACACTAATTCAAAGGGATACATACACCCCCATGTTTATTGAAGCATTATTTATGATAGCCAAACTATGGAGGTGGCCCAATTATCCATCGACAGATAGATGAATGGATACAGAAGATGTGGAGGGGTGTGTGTGTATTTAAGCTATAAAAAAATAATAAAAACTTGCCATTTACAACAGCATGGATATATCTAGAGACTATAATGGTAAGTGAAATTAGTCAGTCAGAGAAAGACAAAGGCCATATGATCTCATTTATATGTAGAATTTAAGAAACAAAACAAATGAGCAAAGTAAAGAAAGAGAGAGAGAGAGAGAGAAACCAAGGAACAGACCCTTAACTATAGAGAACAAAATGATGGTTGCCTCTTTCTCTTCATTATGTTAAATTTCTAAAATTTTCCTATGGGATACTAAGTTTGCAAAGATGAATACAACACACCCACTACTTATGGCCCAGAACAGGAACCAGAGGAAAAGTAAATGGGCTATATAAGGAACCATATAAAGAGATGGTTCCAGAGTAGTGTGAAAGTACATAGTACAGACGATGTATCCAGGACCCAAAATAAACTAGCTGAGGGAAAGCGAATGGAAGTAAGTATCTTGAAAAGAAGAACATTAAGGAAAATTTTTGAGGAAGTTTTTCCTTGAGCTGATTTTGGAGAATAAGAGAAGAAAAAAAATTCTGAATAGAGAAAAGAACTTATACAAAGTTCTTTGAACTTTGGTAATGTCTGACCCCATCTCCATACTGATATTGCTCTCATAAATATCCCAAATAATTTCTAATTATCCAAATGTATGTCTCCTTTTCAGGGTCAGCTTATCTGACTACGCAGCTTTTGTCAGTGTTGGCTGAACCCTACTTCTTAGATGTCTTGTTCCCTTCAACATCTTGGCAAGTCCCTGTCCCTGAACTCCCACTATGTCTCCCCCTCTCTGCCAGCTTCCTTCATGAGTTTTCTATCTTTCTGTACCCTCAGCTGGGGCTTCTCATCTACTGATAACACTTTGGCATGCTTGAAAGGTAGGTAACTATCCTGTTGCTTGATCTGGATATGATGTCAGGAGGGACATGATATCCTGGATGCCCCCAGACATTTTGAACCCCAAATTTCCCAGATTGTGCTCTTATCCTCCAAAACTTCTCAGCTCTGCTCTACTGTTGATCTCAGTCATGAAATCAACCACTTCAATTTCCACCTTAAACTCCACAGTATCCTAGAGTCCTCTCTCTCTTTCTTACCTCACAAGCAAGTTATTCACCAAATTCCATTAATTTTACCTTAGAAATAATTCTCAAATTCATATAACTTCTCCACTTCTGCTGAATACCACAACTGATACAGTAGTTTCTTTCCATGTCTGTTGTCATGAAGACCTTCTCCACACCACCTTTAGAATTGACTTTCTGATGCCCAAATGCCTTGTGTCTCTTTCCTGCTTAAAAGAGGCTTCCATAGTTCAGAGTCCAACCTTTTTTTTTTTTAAGATTTTATTTATTTATTTGACAGAGATCACAAATAGGCAGAGAGGCAGGCAGAGAGAGAGGGGGAAGCAGCCTCCCTGGCTGAGCAGAGAGCCTGATGTGGGGCTTGATCCCAGGACCCTGGGGATCATGATCTGAGCCGAAGGCAGAGGCTTTAAGCCACCCAGGCACCTCCAGAGTCCAAACTTTTAACTGTAGCTAACTAGGCTCTTCATAATTTCACCTTCATTGGTTTTGAGTCATCCCTGCTACATTCAACATATTTTATTTATTTATTTATTAAGATTTTATTTTTTTATCTGACAGGAGAGAGATCACAAATAGGCAGAGAGGCAGGCGGCGGTGGGGGGGGGGCGGCGGGAAGCAGGTTCCCCGCTGAGCAGAGAGCCCAATGCGGGGCTCAGCTCTATCACAGGACCCTGGGATCATGACCTGAGCTGAAGGCAGAGGCATTAACCCACTGAGCCACCCAGGTGCCCCACATTCAACATATTTAAAGGGTCAGTAAACTTCAGGATTTCTCTTCCTGACTATATAGTGTCACTGCATAACCCTACTCCTTCGAAGATAGGTATGACCATGTGACTGCTTTGGATAATGAAGTGTGAGTAAAAGGGATATGAGTCACCTATGAAAAGAAGTCTTTAAGAAGAATATGTGAGTCATCATGTTCTTCTCCCCAGGGATGGTGACCACAATGCTAGAGATTAGGTTTGTATCAACCTGAAACCATGAGAGAGAGACACCGTGCTGCAGAACCTGCTATCAGTAAAAATAGACATTAGCATAAGTAATATATAAACCTTGTTGTTTTGAGCCCTTGCAGTCTTAGTATTGTTTGTTCCTTGGCATAGCCTAGCCTGTCTGACAGACAATGTCAAAGAAACACCAGAGCTGGACAGAAATTAAAGGAGTAAATGCAGATTTTACTCAGGATTAATTGCAATAGGGGAAATGAGACCTCATTATAGAACCAGGCTCAGTTTCAAATACAGCATGGGCAAGTGGGCGTCTATAGCTAAGGAAGCTAGGTGGGGGGAGCCATTGTGTGGAAGTTCCTAAGAGGAAACATCATGGGTAAGATGAGATTCTGGCTGAGTTTACCTCACAGGATTCTTGCTGAAGGCAGGCCAGAGTGATCAGACATCACCTGGGGGGCAGTAGGAGATGAGGAATTTGGTCAAACATTGAGGATGATCAGATATTAGATGTTGAGGGCACAAGATTCCAACTAAACTGACTCAGCTCAATTCATTCAAAAGTTGGGCTCTTACAGACATTCCAAGGATGGGGCCTTGTTGAAAGAGAGTTTATAGTTGCCTGACTCAAGGTTGGTTGAGAAAATCTTTGTCAGTAAATCATTCACTTCTCTCACTCTTATTTGCACTGTCTGGAATGCATGTTAATCTCATCCTCTTCTCCTCTGGCAAAATGCCTTTCATCCTTCACATCTCATCTTCCCTTGAGGTTCCTGTGGACAACTCTGGCTTTCCTCATGCTCCCATAGCTCCTTTTGCACACATAATAGGGTACTTTTTATTTTGTATTGTGTTGTATTCAATTGTAGGATGTATTTCTTGACTGTGGCCTCCTCTAAGATGTAACTTCCCCAAGATCATTGTCTTTTCACCATCAGTACACCAAAAACTTGCCAAGTGCACAAAGGCTCCCTAGTAAGCAACATCTCAAAGCTTTTTTTTTCAAGTTTTTATTCCAATTTTGCTGAACACCAACTAAATTATGTCCAGAAATCAACAATCTATGACTTCATCAAGTGGATTGTTTCTACTTTTAAACATATTAAAAGTATAAAAATCTAGGTTTATATAATGGATCTATTGTGGGTGGGAGGGGAACATGATGTATGTACAATTTTCTTCACCATAAGTCCATTCTAGAAATTTTCAAAGATATTGTGACACACCAACCTGTCAGTTCTAAGAGGGACTGGAATATATTTTACTCCTTTTTGTTTCCCAGAAGCTAGCACAGTGCCCAAGGTACAGTTAGTTATGTAGTTCACATTTTCTGAATTGAATTTAATGACTAGGAAGAGAAATGCCTATGAAAGTTAAAGATAAGTCCTTCTTCCTTTATCCTTCTAACTGCTCTGTCTTGTACAAAGTCTTTTTCACTCTTCAACTTTTAGAACCAAATCCAAATACAGCACCATCTATTTGTTCTATTAAAATGGTGTGCTGAATACCTTTGGAAGCTACAAAGAAAGAAGAAAGAGAGAGAAGAAAGTGAGTGAGAGAAGGAAGAGAAGATGATGCTGACAAAGACCACACAGTAGAAAACTGAGGAAAAACTGCAAAAAGCACTGCCTAGTACTAACAAAATCTATATTGCCCTGAGCTCCAAATCTGTGGGACATTTTACCTAGGTACCCACAATCCTACACCAGAGCTTAGAGGTGAGGGCTCCCACTCCACTGTTTGGTCAAGAATGGGATGGTAAGGAGGCAGTACCCAGGGCAGCAGAGCCTCAGAGTAGGAGCCAGGGCAGCCTGACTTTAGAGCTTGCACTTCATCTGCTCTAATGCTTCCTCTGCTCCTGGGAGCTGAGCTGTAATAGCTGTAATTGCTGGTTCTGGCTTCTAACTGGGATTCTAGTTCTGGGTTGAAGTAGCCACTGTGAAATTTCACCCAGGGTGAAAATTGGCTAACCCACCTGACTTGGTTCTGATAGCAGAAGAAAAGTTTGATGGGATGCTCTTTCTAAAACATTTTTTTGCCTGTGGCTGCCTTCCCTAGCTAAACTCCTGAAGCTCTTACCCCCTGGCCTCACTGCCGGTCCTGGAGCAGACACTCAAGTCCTGTTGTTGTCCATGGGATCATGTCACCCCCAACTTTTATTTTTAATAATATATCATTTTCACACAATGAAATGTACAGATTTTAAATGCATAGTTCATCATTTTTACATACCATTTATATAATGATATATATTTTTTTAATATGCCATGTAACCATTCTAATCAAGACAGAACATTTCCATCAGCACAAAAGGTTCAGGCTTGTCCATTTCAATTCTACTCTGTGCCTATATTAGTGATCCGATTTCTGTTACTATAGATTAGTTTCGTCTGTTCTTGAACTCTATTAATGTCTTGCTTCCTTTCAATGTAATTATTTATTTATTTATTTATTTATTCATTTAAATTCAATTAGCCAGGGTATGGTATTTCATTAGTTTTTGATATAATGTTAAATGATTCATTGGTTGAGTATAACATCTAGTACTCATTATATCATGTGCCCTCTTTAATGCTCATCACCCAGTCCCCATCCCCCCACCCACCTCCCTTCCCACTACCCTCAGTTTGTTTCCCAGAGTCAAGAGTTTCATGTGGTTTGTCTCCATCTCTGACTTCTCCCCATTCAGTTTTTTCCCCTACCTGTATTGTTCTCTGCACTCTCCCTTATGTTCCATATATGAGTGAAATTATATGATAATTACGTTTCTCTGACTGAATTATTTCACTTAACATAATTCCCTCCAGTTCCATCTATGCTGAGGTTAATGGTAGATATTCACCCTTTCTGATGGCTGAATAATATTCCATCATATATATATCAACCACATCTTCTTTATCCACTCATCCACTGAGGGACAACTCCTTCTATATTTTGGCTATTGGGGACATTGCTGCTATGAATATTGGGGTACATCAACATAATTATTTTGGACTCACCCATGTTGTTAATGTGTATCAATAATTCTATTTTTATTGCTGATTTGTATTCAATTACATGACTGGGTCCCAATGTGTTTATTGATTTTCTCCCACTGATAAACACTTAGGATTTTCCAGTTTAAGGTTATTATACAATAACATTGCTGTAAATATTTACATCCAACTCTGACTGTGAATGCATATTTTTATTTCTTTTGGATCAAGACCCTGGAAGTGAAAATGGTTTTTAAGAAACAGCAGAATTGTGGGGCGCCTGGATGGCTCAGTGGGTTAAGCCTCTGCCTTCCGCTCGGGTCATGATCCCAGGGTCCTGGGATGGAGCCCCGAGCCGGGCTCTCTGCTCAGTGGGGATC
>ML108951.1:20420-54718 GCA_003697995.1 Taxidea taxus jeffersonii | reverse complement strand
GGTGTTCGCTGTTAGGACACTGGATCATACGAAAATACACTTGACCCTTAAAAAAAAATTCGCTGAGCATAATCTCATCATTGATGATTCAGAAGCACCTTAGGGTCTTGTGATGTCTCTCCTTGATGATCCCTTGGTTCCACTCGTGTGCCCATGAGTAGAAAGTCATGAAGAATCATGTGGTAGGTAGCAAAGAAAAGCCATCAATACATGTGGACCATAACAGGGAATTTTATTGGTGGTAGGGCAGGGGATACATCACATATCTACCCAAAGTGGTGAAATCAATTCCATAGGAAATAAAAATGAAGCAGTAAAAAGTTGAAAAGGGACAACAAAAAGAGCTTCCTTCTCACCACAGTATCAAGTTATCCTGGCGGTTATACAGATCATTGGCTTTGTAAGCAGGATCAGAGCACGATGGTCTCCTCCTCACACTTTCCTGGTCTATGGTGCAGAGGAGCTGAGCTGGCAGGAAAGGCAAGAGGCATGTCCCCTTCTGATTGTGCCTATCCAAGATGACCTGTCCTGATCACATCACAGTGAGATGAGCTTGGTCTGTTGCCGCCTCCGTCTTTTGCCTTTCCTTCTGCCCCTTTGACTTGATTGCCATGGCCAATTCTCTTTGTTTGTCTCTAGTTCCCACATGCTAGATGCATTCCCTCACATCCATGCGCCCTCCAGAACGTGTTTCAGGAAAGAACTCAATTTAAAACCCTTTGCTCTTTCGAGTAACATGAGTGAGTCTCTGTTTTCTTGTTTTTTTGGGATATTTGAGATTCCATCCTTAGCTTTCATTTTGTCTAGAAGAGCTGTGTCTCTTGTTAAAGGTTTTCAGAAACTAATTGGGAAGTTGGTCTTTTCCCCTCATCCAAGGAGGGGGTAACAAATAACACGTCATCATCGTCATCATCGTCATCATCACAATGTACTTTTAAAGCTTCTTTGAATAGGGCACCACTTTCCCAGCTGTCAACTGGGCTTGGTATGTCTCTTGTAAAAAATATTCCAAGATCCCTCCTTGTTCCAACATCCCACAGTTCATCAATTCCATGGAACAGTTTCCTGTAATCTCATTCTGTCTAGTGCACAACCATAACTACTTATTTCCACACATTAACTCTTCAGTTTCACTTTCCTCTGCCAAGGATTTTGCTGGAAAGTGTGGCATATTTCTGAACCTCGGAAGAGGCACATTTTCAGAGATGTGGATGCCAGAGAACACACCGCTCCTGGCATCACTGTGGATGCGTGGTAAGCTCATCTGTTCTGAGCAGGGCCAGAAACCCGTGGGAACTCCAACTTGGGCAGTCATACATCTACGCCTTCACACAACGTTAACATAGGATAGTTGTCCACAGTGTACCACTCTGGGCATCCTCTGTCTGCTTCCGAATACCCACAACGTTCAGGTCTGACAACGGACAGCAGGTGGTGCTCTCGATTTAGGATTCCAGCTCCTAAGCAAGGCAGTAACAAGGGAAAATTTCAGGTGCATTTAAAATTTTATTTGTATATATTTTTTTGTCTGCCAAGCCAGAAATGTACTCCATTTTCTTTAATCAGGTTTATTTGCTTCCTACTGTGTTACTTCAATTGGGTAATAGTCAACTCGACATTTCCCCCCGCTATGTTCTTTCCTGGAGCAGAGTATGATGGTTGAGATTTTCCAGAGTTTGGGAGTTGAAAGTGCAGGTCTGGCAGATGACAGAAATGCTGTGTCCACATGTGAAGCTGGTTGTCCCTGCTAATTGCTCCAAGTGGCCTCGTGCAGACACCTCCTTGTCTGAGGGCGTGTTTACACTCGGTGCAGAAACAGCTGGTGTCCCCAGGCTGAGGCAAGGAAGCAGAGAGGAGGAAGCCAGAAAAGAGTTTCCCAGAAGCCTGGGTGGGGTTGGGGTGACAGGCTCATCCGGGGATCAAATTTCACATTGGGCTCAGCAGAGAGTCTGCTTCTCCCTCTCCCTTTGCCTCTCCCCCTGCTTGTGCTCTCTCTTGTACGCTCCCTCTCAAATAAATAAATGAAATCTTAAAGGAAAAAAAAATAAGAACCAGAAACTGGATTCAGCCACTGCAACAGAGACTTGCCACCTGGGATGAAAGGTAGCTAGGGAACACTCAGAGGAAGAGGGGGCAGATAGGATGCTCTAGTCCCTCCTTGCCGGGTCCCTCAAGCACTGCCCACTGGAAAAGCCTGGTTGGGAGTGGGGGGTGGAGGGGCTTGCTGTTCCAGTCCCTGTCCCACTGGGCACAGTGTAGAGAGGACAGCTGAGATGCTGGCATACTCACAGAACTTGGTTCCCCCACCCCAGGGGCTCACCAGGTGTGAGCAGGACAAAAGGACGCCATAGGACTTAGGACATAGGACATAGGTATTGGTTCTCTGTCCTGTGGCTTCAGCCTAGAGGGGAGAATGCGGTCTGTTGACTCATTTCTTCTTATTGCTTTAATATGATGTAAAATTTCACAAAAAGTAGCATAACTATTTTTTTGCTTGGAGAAACAAGGAAAATTTCCTCAATCTGTCTTTTCCCTCCACCCCACCCCCACGGTTATATCCTCTGTGTTTCTTAGCGTGGTTTCACTTTTCATGAAAATCAGATACAAGAATAGGAAAAGTATGTCAAAATGTCATCGTGGGCCTTTTGTTAAATGGAATTAGAAATGCTAAATTGAATTAATGCACTTTTAAACTAGACATAGCTACTATACTTTCAACAGCTTTCATTATGATGGTAACGTCTCTGTTGTCAGATCCAATAAATTTGACATGCATTGGCATTCTTTGTTAGAATGTTGACTTACACAATTTTTTCTTTTTTTTAAATCAAGAAAAGTAGAGGTGGAAGAGACTAGGGAGGTTTGGGTCCAAAGGAGAGAAAATAGAAATGAATGGAGAATCAATTTGAAGACCACTTGGTCACTGCTTTTCATCTAGGAAATGCATTTATTTAGGACAATAAGCTTCAGTGGGCATGTACCAATCAGAACTGTGTGGTGGCTGGAAGTTAGGAAGGAGGCTGGTTAGTGAAGGAAAGATACCAGAAATACTTAAGATGGAGTTTGGGCTGAGTATTAACTGTTGGCAATATGTCTCCTCCTATTTCTTTCTCATGTTTCACATGCCAGAAACTTGGAACTACAATTCCTCTTCTCCCTTGCTAGGAGTGTTCTCCATACACTATCTATCTATCATCTATCTATCTATCTATCTATCATCTATCATCTATCTATTTATCTATCATCTATCATTTATATATCTATCTATCATCTATCTATCTATCTATCTATCTATCTATCTATCATCTATCTATTTATCTATCATCTATCTATCATTTATGTATCTATCTATCATCTATCTATCTTCTATCATCTATCTATCTATCTATCTATCTATCATCTATCATCTATCTATTTACAGAGCAAGAGTGGGGGAAGGAACAGAAGGAGAAGGAGAGAGATAATCTCAAGTAGACTCTGTGCCCAGCACAGAGCCTAACTCGGAGCTTGATCCCAAAACTCTGAGATCATGACCTGAGCCAAAACCAACAGTCAGATATGCAACTGACAGAGCCACCCATGTGTCTCTCTCCATACACTCTAAAGATTTATTTATTTATTTGAGGGGTGGGAGGGGCAGAGAGAATCTCAAGCAGACTTCGGAGCTTGGGAGCCTGGTTGGACTCGATTCCAGAACTCTGAGATCACAACCTGAGCCCAAACCTACAGTGCCACCCAGGAGCCCCTCCATATACTTTCCACCAGTAAGATGAACTTACTTGGTATTTGGAAAGTGGAAGGGTGACAGGAGCCATTTTATTTCTTCTTTTGGAAGTCATGGTTCTGGTTTCGCCTGACATGTGTTATTAGCAGCTTTCAGCTCTGACATGGTTTTTGCCTCAGATCTATGAAGGATCACCTGTGAGACCTGTAGCAGTTGCCTATAGTTTCTTGACTTGGGACAACATCAGCTCTTAACTCTCAGGCAGCAAGCCTGATAGTCATGGTGGTCCTCGGACTTCCTTTCCTTTGGATTCCACAGGTTTTATAAGCACCTACTTCCCTCTCTCCGATCCCTCCTGCTTGCCCTACTAGAGTGCTCTCTGCTTTCCTGAGCAAACACATGCTGGTTCAGAGGTCGGGGGGTTGGGAGCACCTGTCCATCATTAGGCATGTCCTACCAGGAAGTCATTTTCTCTGAAGTGTTAACGCTTATCTCTTCGTGTTTACCAGTTATTCTAGTTTCAAGAGGCTCCAGAGATGATATTCCCTATATTTCTTGTTAACCAAGTCTACGTTCAGACAAGTTTGAGAGATTCAGAAACCTCTTGATCCTGAAATAAAATATCTTTATGATATCTTTAATATACAGCTGAGGTGATGATGAGGAAGAAAGGAGTACCCTTTTCTGTTGGTGCAAGCCAGGCAATCCAAGTCAGAAGCAAGAAGAGGGTGCTTCTTGCCTGCAGATGACATTAACTGAGAGTCACTTTTTATGCAGTAGATCTGACTCAAGTCCTTTATGAAATGTGAAATTTAATATTCACCCCTGGAATGAAGATTTATCTCTTTAAAAGCTGTTCACTATCTCACTCAAGGTGTTAGTACTCACAAGGGATCGATTGAGAGGGCTACATCCATTCCGTCTTCCCAGGGGCTCTTGATCTGTAGGAAAAGAATTTAGTCCCTGAAATTTTAAATTGCTTTGAACAATACTTGTCACAAATGGACCTGTTCTCTTTTCTCTGCTTCCCAGTCTTTATCTTTTTAAAAAAAGGCTTTAATTTGTCTTAAATAAACATCATTGTTTGAATTTATAAATATAAGATAATTTTGTAAATTGCAGATGGTTAAATGGTTAAATGCAGATGGTTAAATTGTTATTTCCCATTCACCATTTCTTGAACAAGTTCTTCCCTTGTGAATACTGAAAAGTAAAAGGATCTTTTAACGCCATTCACCAGAATAGTAGTCCGGATGGAAGGCACCTAATCTATCCGGTTATGGCATTTCTGGAGCAAGGACCATGCTGAACCATGCAGACCAAACCTGCAAAGCTATGGTCCATTCATTTGGGTAAAAGATTTGGTGTCAAAGCTGAGAGGCATTGATTGATCATACCTATTGCTTACTTTTATTTTCTTTAATGTTATCACCGGCTTATCTTATTGGTTGGTCACAATAATACTGTGAAGTAGTTAGAACAACTCGTACAATGTCCCATTTGACCACACTGGAAAGAGACACACTTTTCTCTACAGCTGTGAGAGCTAGGTGTGTTAGTTTGGTGAAGACCAGAGTAAACATGGAGTCTGCCCCACACTTTTGGCATGGCCCAGATCATCCTTGGGATAACTTGGGTAAGACAAAAAAGAAAATCCTAAAACCTTCAAGAGAAGTGGGGATCAAACATTTCTCCCAAACTCTAAAAGTCCAAAAAAGGAAGAGAAGAATTTTATCCCAGCAATTGAAGAGTTATTTAACTAAAATCTCTACCCAGCCTTCTAAGCCTCTGATCAAGGACCACAGCCACCAAGAACCCTTGGTGACTCTACAAGCCCCACCTTTCTGCCCCTCTGCACAGCCCTACAGCACCAACGAGCACGCCACGAATGTTAGTGGGCTGATGTGGGGTGCTCCAAATGGTTCCTTATTTTTCGGAGTGTCTTGTCTCACTTCCTTGACTAAGCTGAATAGGCTTGGGCAGATATATACTGGAGATCCACACACAACCAGCATAATGATCTGACCTCGGAGCCCAGTTCCCAAGAAGCTGACTCAGGACATCTTGTGGCCACTTTTGACCTTTTCTGGCTTCCTTGGCCTATCCAAGACAACTCCGCTCAGGGAAGGCAAAGAGGCCATCTCCCTGTGAGGGAGTGTCCCCTGTTCCCACACCTACAACGACCACCCTCTTCAGCCTAACCCACACATGAATGAGAAGAGGATTTTTCCCTCCTGGACCTGGGAAGACAGGAGGTGAAATGGCCTGAAGGAAGGTTGGATACAGTGATGCAAATGGTGCTCTCTCTCTTTTTCTCTACTTCTCTCTTTCCTCTCTCTCTCTCTCTCTCTCGAGCTTGTTCTTGCTTATCTTGGTAAGTCATCTTCTTTCTTTTCTCATCCAAACAGCTTCTGTGCACTTGGCAAGGCTTGCATCAGGTCAGTGTAGCAACCCCCAGAGAAAGGAGCCTCTCCATCCTGTGACAGTGTTATGATTCCCAGAGGAGCTCTCTCCATTGGCCTGGTGTAGGGGACACTCTCACTGCTGTGACCAGTCATTGGGTTCAGGGCTGGTGCTGTGATTCTACAGGCAGGCTGTGATGCACCACGATTGGTAGCCCCTCCCGAAATACAACAAAGCACTTCTCCAAAGGAAGAGACTGCTATTGATGCCCACATCAAGTGTCTAGTGTTTATTTTGGTGATTTTTCTGAAATGTCAACATAATATTTGTGTAGCACAAATGTTGCACCAAGAACCCTTGGTGACTCCACAAGCCCCACCTTTCTGCCCCTTGGTGCAAATGTAACAACTTGATACGTTACTAGGACTTCCTACTAATAAAGGAAATGATGAGGAGAATGAATATTTGACCCCATATATATATGTACACACACACACACACACACACACACACACATGCACACGCACATCCCTCTGCCCAATTACCTGCTGGCAAATTCGGTCGGGGTGAGTAGTGGAAGTCAGTTCAGAAGTCATCCTCTGACAGAAACACACAGGGAGGCATCCTACATGGCCATTTCAGTCCTTGATATTATGCCTGATTGAAGCCAACATTATCTGTCACTCAGTTTCAGGAACATCTGACACACCTTTTCATGCTGAGAGCTAATTGCCCTATTTTCAAACCTGGAACTGTCCCTCTTGTGATATTTTTCCAATCGCAGTGATATATTTGTCTAGCCAGCAAGCACTGCCAAAGCCATAGCTATTCTGGAAAGGAGTTAGTGTGGGTAACGGGGGAATTATTCAGCAATACAGTAAACAAAAGGAAATTCTCTCTGAATCAAAAGTTCCAAAGCAACATCATACTTTCTTTAATAACATATGTAATAACAAAAATGGTTTGCTATCCATTTTTAATCTTCATGAAATGAACCCACTCAATCATGGAAGTTATACAGAAACTGCTTACTACAAATAACACAATGAATACATTATGGAAGTAATTAAGTGAGAACCCAAGTGAAGCACAGTGGTATTCTCCACCAACGCGTCTTCATAGCCAGATTAAAAAACAAAAGAATCCATAGGTAAGACACAAGAGACAGAGAAATAAAAACCAAGACAGTAAGTACATAAAAATAAATAAGGTCCATTGTAGAACATTGAGCCATATCCCACGTTTCTCTACCCCTCAAAATATTACTTCTGTTACCTAAGAATGAGAAGTAATAGGTACTCACTATAACCTATACTTTGACTTGTTCATTTATTACTAATAGTTACTGATCATTTGCTATGTATGAAACATTCTGGCAAGAGGTATAAAGAACACAAACAAAACAAAACAAAACAACAAAGTATGACACATTCATCCTTGTCCTCCAGGAGAGTAGAGTCTAGCTGAGGAGTGAGGTTGTGTCCGTGTATGTATGATTATAAGATTAGGTGAGGTGGGTTCTGTGTCATACAAGTAGAAGAGAAACCATTTTCCTCTGCAATTTACAAGAAAATGAAATTAAGGAATGACCTTTTGGAGGGCCCAAATGGCTGTGGCCTTGAAAAGGGGATTCCTTTAACAGAGATATGAAGCAGAGGAGGGCTACACACAGGAAAAAACATGGTGGGGTATGGCAAACAATTGAGTAGAAAGAAGGAGAAAATTCAGGTGGGAGGTTGAGGAAGACAGAGCTAGAAAGAGATGGTAAAATTGTGGGAGCCTGAATGTTAGGATGATTTTCAGATTTACTCTTCAGGTAGTAGGGGGCCATTGGAATTTTTTAGAAGGGAAGTGCTGTAGTCAACACAGAGATTTAGGAAAATTATTCCTGGCCATACAGAAGGACATTGTCATTGGAAGGGGAGAATCTGGGTGCCTGGGAAGTGATCAGTGAACTGACTAGAACTTGGGAGCTGTATTACTTTGCTAGGACTGCCGTAACTGATTACCACAGACTGGAGGACTTCAAAAACAGATACTTATTTTCTCTCAGTTTTGGAGACTGGAAATCTGAGATCACAGTGTTGGCAGGGTTGGTTTCTTATGAAGCCTTTCTCCTAGGCTTGTAGATGGTTGTCTTCTCCCTCTGTCTCTGTGTGATCTTCCTTCTCTGTGTCTCTGTCATAATTTCTTCTTATATGGGAAGAGTCATATTGGGTTAAGGCCCCCCTAATGACTTTGTTTTACCTGAATTACCCTTTTAGAAGCCCTATCTCCCAATATAGTCACATTCTTCAGGATTGGCAGCTAGGACTTTACCATATGAACTGGGGCGGGGCACAATTCAGCTCATAACATAGGCTATAGAGGCTGGAATTAAGATGGTTTCCTTGGGCATAAGGAAGGAGAAATAAATCTAGAACCATAAGGAAAGTACAACTAAGAACACTTGATGAGAAGTGGGTGTGTGCAGAAGGAAGAAGGATGCTTGGGAGAGATTGCTTCTTCTAAAAGATAAGGGATGGAAGGCAAGGAAGAGAAAGAATAGGATAGTGACTTCAGATAAAAGTTTTGAGTTTTGTATAGAGCAGAGTTCAGCCCATTTGGAGACAGAGGGAAAGGAGGAGGGGAACAAAGAAGCCCAAGATGATCTAGGGAGGCTGACCAGAGGGATTAACACAAGCAAATGAACTAACTCTAGATACTGCAGAGGATATCTTTCTCTTTCAGTTAAGACAAGAGAAAATGGAGAGAGAACAGATGATTCCAGAGACCTATTAAAATGTAGAGAGGATGTAAAACAAGGGAACTCATCCCTTAGTCTCAATTTTCTTGGTAAAGCAAAAGTCAAAATGTACTGGAAATATCTGGATTAGTTAATAAACTCGAGTTTTATGTTTGAGAGTCAGAAAAGCTTTTGGAGTCCCAGGTCTGTTGCGAGACTATTTCCTGTTTGCTTCTCTAGAACAGGAATGTCGCCTCCCCAGAGCATAACTGAAATATGTTTTTAAAAGCATCTTGCAAGCTGGAAAACTCTAAAATCACTGGCTGCTATCATTATTTTATTTATTTATTATCTGAATGTGAAGACTATCCATGAGTCCTCTAGGACCACCCTGGATCCAAATGGATCTTAATCTTTGGATGTCCTGGAACCCCCTTCTTGGACCAGATCAGGCTGAAATAGACTCACTCTCCACTTACACTGGGCAGACCCAGAACTGGGTTGGAGGCCACTTCTGACTATTGGACCTTGAACCTGGCGCTTTCATAACACAATGTACTAAAACATCTCACCATGGTGTCCAAAGTAATTTAGTGTCCACACAGTGAGATTTAACATGAAGCTAGCTGCTAGCACTTCATAAATTACTTCAGTGTCTTGCATTTTTATATATCAGGGTGTCATATTCCCTTTTAATCTAATATATCACTTCAGGATACAATGTCACTCTCAAATTTTTGAAATATTATAGAAAAGATTCTTCACTTCTTTGGTACATTACATATCAATGACTTATTATTTTAAAATTGCTAGTATTACTCTAGAACTGATAAACAGATTGGTTTCTGAAAGTTTGTGTGAAGTCAGCTATTTCTCCCAAGATGAAAAAAAAAATTCTTGTTATAAAAATAATATATATGATGGTGAGGTTTCCAGGTCAACCTACAAAAATCTATATAGCCCTACAACAGATAGGACATCACAGCCTTACACCTTCCTATCCAAAACAAGTGGAAGATTCTTTTTCAGACACACACATCTCATTGCTCCCAGTTGGGCCATGTGTCCATTTTTAGACACTTTCTCTGGAACGAGATGTATTCATTGACTTCAGCCACTCAGGTGGTGGAGTGGAGTAAGGTGTCCCTGAAACTCCCAGGCTGAAAGGCAGAAGGGAAATTAGTACCTCAATAAAAAAGGAAAAGGAAGGGAGGTTGGAGTCTGGACAGCTGAGTACAACACCCCTATTCACCACACATGTGTTAGAGAATGAAGCAAGAGAAGGCAACGTGTCCTCTCCATTTTCTGTAGAAGGACAGTTTCTAAACCTTCAACATCCTCCTCCCTGTGTCCTTGTGCCCATCACACCTAGGCTTTCACTGAGGCCACATCAGAACCGGTGTTTTGAAGACTAGAGCAGAACAAGGCATCCAGCTCCCCTGAGTTTCTCACACCTCAGTTCTTCATGCATTCCTCTCTCCTGCAATCCCTGACATGGGTGCTGCTCTTCCCAGTTGACTTGCAAGAAGGAGACACTAAGACTGATAAACCAATGACTCAGATATTTGTGTTTTCAGATGCTTCTTTCTACCCCCAGCTTAACAATTAATCATGGACTGGTGAAATTTCAGGCCCTAGAAGCATAAAGAAATAGTAATGGGAGGATAAAATGGATATAGAGATGATAAGCAGACCACCATGACTCAGTGTCTTCCTCTGCATACACATGCTTTATTGTGTCTTCTATTTATGCAACCTTCCCTTTCTCCAGTTCTGGGTCCACCCACACCCTAAAAGCTCTAAGGGGACACCTAAGAACATGCATGAAAGTGGCAGCAAGGTAGGGGACTGTCACAGTTGATATAAGTTATGGACTTCATCCACATTCATTCATCAAGTAAAGGCCACTGCATAGAGTTATAGATGAATTACTGGATAGACACATGACAAATGATAGATACAAATACACTGTATTCTGTTAGCTTTAGGTCATCATTCATTATAAGAAACACTATTATTTTATATAACACTAAGAAAAGGAAAAAATACTGCCAATTACAAGAGCCATCAATGTTAAAAATGAATTGATGGAATATAGTAGGCACATCCTTTCCAAAATTAGATTATTTTGTAACTAACTGCAGTTTATAATAAGTAGGTAGGATTCATAGCATGCCAAGAAGGTGTCAAAGGAAAACTCTCATTGCAACTCAGGAGTAGCCTTGCAGATGAAGATTTTTTTTTTTAAAGATTATTTATTTATTTATTTATTTGACAGACAGAGATCACACAAGTAGGCAGAGAGGCAGGCAGAGAGGGGAGGGGAGAAGCAGGCTCCCTGCCAAGCAGAGAGCCCGATGCGGGACTCGATCCCAGGACTCTGGGATCATGACCCGAGCCGAAGGCAGCAGCTTAACCCACTGAGCCATCCAGGTGTCCCAAAGATTTTTTTTTTAATCAAAAGTCCAAGGGTTTCCCATTCCTGGGCCTTTTAGATAATCCATACAAAAATCCATTAATAGCATCTGAGTATGAGCTGTATACAAGTTGCGATGCTAGGCTCTGTGGAGGGTATGGAGAAATATAAAATATGGTGAAAGCCCTTAAGACGTTTGTAACTGAGTTGAGGAATCATCCAGAGTAACAATAGAAACTTAAGAATCATAACAAGTAGTCATGTTGTGTTCCAGGCGGCTCTGGAGGGATCCGTAGGGCCTGGCACCAAAGCAGCTTTGGACTTGACCTGGGCCTGGTGGTACGGGCAGAATCTGGACAGTGGGGCAGGACGGGGGTGCTGTGCTCCACCAGCAGGGGAAGAGTATAGCACTCTATTCGGAAACTCATCAGAGATCTCCCTGGAGCCAGCCAGCTGCTTACCCACTCCCCCCACCTCCACCAGGAAATGTAACTGAAAAGACAATGGACCAGTTAGTATACGGATTTAGTTTTCTCTGTTTCCACCAAGCTTCTGTCTGCAGTCTTCTGGCCAGGGAATCTAAATAAGGTTCTTCTGATTTAATTCTTAGCCATGCATTGTGGCTCACTGAATTCTCTTTATGTTCCAATCATTTATATAATGGGACCTCTGGGTAGAGCTGTTACATAGTTAGATTGGAAGCTATCAGATGGTACTTTGAGAGCTCTTGGTCAAGGGGCCAAGAAAACCCTGCCCTTGATCACAACTCCCTCCTGAGTCTCTGGGGATCAAGAACAATGATTAGCAAATCAAGGGCTGAGGAATATTTGTGCTGCCTAGGACTGTGGCCCAAATCCCAGTGCAGAACTCCAATAGGGCTGGGCTGGATCCTGGCAAACATTCATTTGTCCAGGACTGAGGACTATGGAGCCACTTTTCTCTCTAGCATAAACCTAAATTTCAGATCGTACTGCTTCCAAAAGAAAGGGCAAATATATACATTTCTGATGGATAAGAACTGGAACAGAGAGTTCCCATTTCCTAGTAAATGCTTATTCCTGTCTTCAAGTTCAACCTACCTTAAAAAGGGACATATCCATTGGCCCAGTAGGTTTCCTTCTTGACAGTGGAGTCAAAGGCACAGAGGCAATTCTTCCCTAGAGAGTCCTAGGAGTGGCCCTCATTTCTGACACCAAAATCAGAATAATAGACTGGCAGAGGAATAAAAATTAAAGCACATAGGATTCTCTTTCAAATGAATATCATTTATTGTAAAGAATGGATGAGTCAAAAATCTAGGCACTACAAATACCAGGAAAAGAGGCAAAATAGTCTGTGATTTTTTTATATATGTAAATAATCAGAATGTTTCAGGTTAAAATAAAATAGAAAACTCTTTTCTTCAGAAGCAAGTTGGGGAGAGGACTAGCAGAGACCTCCTGAAACAACAGAATTGTTACAACAGCTCTGTACTTGGCTTTGTCCTTTGGGCCATGCAGGTACGGACAACTGGGTCAGCTCCTAGCTCTAAATGCCCCCTCCCTACCCCTCGTGCCCTCCCTTTAGCTTATAGCCCTCACCCACCACTGCTATGACTCAGCATCTCTGCTTTGTCTAAAATGTTACAATAATAGAAGGTCCCAGAGAAGTCTTGACTTACTTTTTGTTTTGCATCAATCAACCAGTTCCAGAAAATAAGGCTACAAATCATATCATCCTATGGTAACAACAAAATTATGGGTTGTTATTCTTTGAAAAAAATATTTCAGCAAAATTTTATTTTCTTACTACATTAGAAAAAAAAAAATGGAGCCAGCAAGTCTTGCATTTTTCTGCACAAGCTTCTGGATATCCCCAAGCTCCACCCACTAGAAAATAAGCCAGATCTCCAGCCTGGAATTGGGAGTGTCTGATCAGCACCACCCACCTCGAGCGCTGAGTGAAGGAGCTTCGTGGAGGCTAGATGTCTAAGTGTTTTTCTTCCTTCCCAAAGCTAAGTGTCAATCTCAAAAGGCACTGTTGGGCAAGGAAAGGGCAGATTCATACCTTCTCTGAGCTTCCACCTGTGCCCCCATTTCCCATCACAGGTACTCTGACTCCCATGTACCTGCCCATTGCCCACCATTGCTCATCCCCTGCTTCTCCCAGCCTTTCCAGCCTGAGGCTTCTTGCCTTGGCTGGCCGCTCCTTGCGTACCCACATCTACCCAGTTCAGGGCAGAGGGTCAGGAAAAAACTACATGTAATGGTCTTATAACACATGCACAAATAGGTGCACACACACACACACACACACACACACACACACACAGAAATATGCTTTAGAAAACACTTTTAGGATACTTCCTTCCAGAAGCAAATTCCTGGCTCTCCCTGGCAGCATTTCCTGTTTGAGTTCACAGTGGATGGTGTTATAGTCAAATGCCATAAATAATAGTCTCCAACTAAATGACACCTGCTAGAAAGTTACTTCTTTATGGGTTTCAGAAGCAGGCTTGGAGGGGGTGGGGAATGATGAAAGATAGATTCGAGCTCTTCAAACATCACTCTATTGATTTATGTGTGAAAAAATATGGAATCTGTCAAGGCAAACAGCACTATGTTAAATGTAAAATGTAATCCCAGCTGTGGTGGCCACTGCTGCCAATACATATATTTCAGAAGTCAATTTACTTTTAAATGGAATTTTAACATTGGTGAAAGGAGTCACACTGAATCCCTTATTTATATGAAACCTGTCCTCTGCAGTGAAGAGCAATGCACGGTCTGCTGGGACAGGAGAGGAAGGAAACTTCAGGAAACACGTTTTTTTTCTCAGTTGTTTATTCCCATCTCCATGCGGTGGACAAAGAGAAGGGGGTGGGGGAGGGGGAGGGAGGGGTGCGGGGGGGGGGTGACAGAGAAGGTCCACATTACAGGCTTTGCCAGCTTCCTGGTTCCTGGGGTCCCATGATTGGTGCTTTGGGCTGGAGCTTTCCTCTAGCACAGCCTGAGTGGTCCCCACTTCAGGACATGGGGAGCTGTTTTTCTCAGGATGGATGGGAGAAGGCGCCGGCTTCGGAGAGCCACATCACCCCGCTGATGGCCTATATGGAATGGATGTCAGTTCTCTGAATCGGCTCTGAATGAGAGCTGTGGGATCATGGGCCCATCACTTTACCTCTCTGGGCTCAGTTTCTTCATCTGTTAAGTGGGGGCAGCAATGCCCATCTCGTGGGATATGGGGAGAATTAGATAAAGGGATATATGTACATGTGGTATAGGGCCTATCCAGTCAACAACAAAAAAAAAGTACTTCCCTCTTCTTTTTTTCCCTGGGTGAAGTGAGGACTTCTGTCCTGCTGAGAGGGGCTGAGAGTATTTAGTGCTAATGACTGGTGAATTGGTCAAATCTACTTGCTCAGTTAGCCGAGGCACTGGTGTGTTTGGGCACAGGGAAATGTACGTTAGGGGCTTAGGTAAAAGTTTGCAAATGGTAACCCAGAAATTCTCTGTGGCCAGGCAGAAGATTACCTAAGTAAATAACAATTCTGATGATCGCATATGTGCAGTGCCAAGAAAGAATCTTCTCCCTACGCAGAAACAGCAAATCCTGTCTCTCCCCTGTCTCATGGAGCAGGGAGTGGTCCTGGGAGGAGGGTCACAGAACAACATCTTCAAGAACATCATGGAACGGGAAGGGATTTTCCACTTGCCTGTCCATCTGCCCCATGATGCCTGCTCCCGGCCTCCTGTGGGCATCCCTGTGAGCATCTGTCCTCAAGTCCTGGGGGGCTCACAGGAGAAAGCCAATCTCTCTGGTTCCCAACCTGACCTCTCTGACTCCTTTGGAAATGATGTGAAACTAGAGTTTTATTAATATTATAATCTATAATATAATCCATGTGAGTTAACAAGAATCCACACAGCTCATTTTGGTCCTAATTAGAATCTGAAAATAAATTCTCCACTGTGAAATCCGTATCATTTAATCATCAAGTAATGTATCCCCTCCACATGAGTCTCCCAATTGTGATGCCTTTAACACAAATATCAATACAGAACGGATTACATGCTTTTACTTTGATATCACGAACAGTGATATGTGCTTTGAGAAAGATTAGAAAGAAATCACTTAAGCATCACAGATCTCCTCTAGCTCCTGCTCCATCACCCATGCAGGCTTTGGGGAGATAAACACAAGAGCACAAGGAAAATGAGCCCCTGACTCCCTCATCCCAAGCCAGCTTTGACACGTATATGACTATGGTTCCTCTCTCTCTCTCTCATCAAAAAAGGCCGAAAGGCAAAACAGACCCCAAATAATTCATTTCAGTCAATATACACCTATCCCAATCACACAGGGAATGTAGGGTCAATTCTACCTGTGGGGTTTTTTTCCTTCCTTTTTAGATTGCAGGTGCCTTGGTATATATTGTATCATAAGGTGATTAATTTTCTCCATTTTGGCTCTAAACCATTTAATTCAGCCTGTTGTTTTGAATTCCAAAGCTCAGACTTTCTGGAAGGCAAGAACTTTGACTTTTCAAAACAGACTTCTTACGGGCCATTCTTTTCTGTGTTAATCACAGTGAAACAAAATGCTGCCTTGGTGCCACACCTGCTCCAACTCTGCTTTCTCTCCCCACTAGCAAATTCAGAGCTTGAGGCTGGAAAGCCTGAGACTCAAAATCCAAACTAATGGAGACGCGGAAATAAGTGTGGTGCTGTTTACGTGTGTCCTTCATGTACACCCACACTTCTCAGGTCAAGACAGGGACTCTCTGTTGCTGCCTCTGAAAAGAGTCCTCCCTTCGTGAGTGGCCTTGTTCTGTATCTCCCAGCTCTGTACCTAGCAGTTGAGTCACTAGTCACTTGACCTTTCTCAGCCTTGATTTCCTCATCTTGAAAAACAGTATATAATCGTCCCTATCTTAAAGGGTTTTTACAGAATTAACTGCGAAATTCACAGAATATGCCTAACATCACGCCAAGTACATGGCAAGTATTCTTACATTCTTATCCCCCTGAAGGTCCTTCCACCAACAGAGTCATTAGGGTTCTTATACCTGCATCTTTCGCCCCCTTGCAACCCCATTGTTTCCCACTTCAGGCTGAGGTTTGGGATTTGGGGGTCTGCGCTGGCTGAGGAAGCATGGGTGACTCCTTCTAAGAAAAACAGGATGTGCAACAAGCAGCCAGGCATGAAACCAGACCCCAGGTGACAGACTAGGCAGACAGACAGAATGCCCAGAAGGCTGCAGGGTATGTGGCATGGCAATCTCAGACTGAGAGGAACAAGACAATCCCAGAGCAATAAGCTTTGCGTGGAGGGCAGGAAGCGGGACCTGGAGAGATTGTTTTGGTAATCCTGGGTTCCTTCCAATTCCATATGAATTTTAGGATCAGCTTATTGATTTCTGCAGAAAGGTAGCTGGAATTTTGATTGGGGTAGCTTATAGCATAGGTCATTTGAGCGTTATTACCATCTTTTCAAAATTAAGCCTTCCAGTTCATATACATGGGGTGCAGTTCTAGTTATTTAGGTATACTTGTTCTATCTTCCTGATGAATTGACCTTTTAATCATTAAAAAATGTCCTCCTTTTTCTCTATGTCATAATTTTTGTCTTAGAGTCTACTTTGCATGATAGTAGCTCCACTCCAGCTCTCTTTTGGGTACTGTCTGATGGTGTATTTTCTCAACTCTTTACTTCCAAAACTCACCATTTGTGATTTTTTATTTAAAGTGTGTCTCTTACAGATGCCATGTGGTTGGATAAGGTTTTTTAAATTTCCATTTTGCCAATCTTTGCTATTTGATTGGAGTGTTTCTACCATTTACATTTAATGTAATTAAAAAATAAGATTATATCTGTCATTTAACTATTTGGTTTCTGTGTGTCTTTTCTCTTTTGTCTTTTTAATTTTCTATTATTGCCTTCTTTTGTGTTAAATAGATATTTTCTAGTATATTATTTTGATTCCCTTGCTCTTTATTTTACTATCTACTTTTGAATTACTTTATTAGTGGTTGCACTAAGAATTAAATTAACATCTTAACACAGCACAGCGCAGATGAATAGCAACTTAATTTCAATAACATGCAAAATTGGCTCCAATATATCTCTATGCCTTTCCCTCCTATTTATTATTATTATTGTTATCAAACAAATTACATCCTTATGCCTTATAAACCAATTCAATTTTATAATTATTGATTGCTTTAAGTAGTTTTCTTTTACATCAACTAGGAGAAAAAAGAGTTACAAACAAAAATACATTTATACTGTCTTTTTTTAAAAAGATTTTATTTATTTATTTATTTTTATTTGACAGACGGAGATCACAAGTAGGCAGTAGAAGCAGGCAGAGAGAGGAGGAAGCAGGCTCCCCACTGAGCAGAGAGCCCGATGTGGGGCTTGATCCCAGGACCCTGGGATCATGACCTGAGCCAAAGGCAGAGGCTTTAACCCACTGAGCCACCCAGGCGCCCCATTTATACTGTCTTTAATGTTTAACTATATTTTTATGTTTACCAATGTTTTTTGTTTCTTTATAGATTTGATTTTCTCTCTAGCATTCTTTTATTTCAGCTTAAAGAATTCCTTTAGAATTTCTTTCAGAACAGGTCAATTAGAAGCAAGTGTTCTGTTTTTGTTTTCTGGGAATGTTTTAATTTCTCACTTGTTTTTTTAAATGATAGTTATGCTGTATCTAGAATTCTTGGTTAACAAGAATTTTTTTTCCCCTTTTTAATACCTGAGCATATCATCTCATTGACTTTTGGTCTCCATGTTTTCTAAAGAGAAGTCAGCTTTTAAACTTTCAAAAATCCCTTGTAGGTGATGAATCATTTTTTTCTTATTGCATTCAAGATTCTCTCTTAGTCTTTTTTTTAACAACTGTGGTAAAATATACATAAAATACAATTTATACACTTAAATGTGTAGCTGTATGGTGTTAGGTACATTCACTTTGATGTGCCACCATCACTACCATACATTTCCAGAACTTTTCATTTTCCTGAACTAAATTCTGTACCCATTAAACAATAATTCCTAATTTTCCCTTCTCCTTAGCTCCTAGAAACCTCCATTCTACTTTCTGTCTCTATAATGTTGACTATTCTAGGTACCTCTCATAAGTGGAATTGCATAATATTCGTTGGTTTTTTTTGTCTGGCTTATTTCACTTAACATAATGTTCTCAGGACTTACCTATGCCATAGCATGTGTCAGAATTTCATTTCTTTTAAAGCTAAAAAATTTGCCATTTTTATATATACATCTTATTTATCATTCATTCATCAATGAATGTTTGGATTGTTTCCACCTTTCTGCTACTGTGAATAGTGCTGATGTGAATATTATATGAATATTGGTATCATGACATGGTTTTTGACACTTTGACTATGATATGGCCAGGTGAGGATCTCTTTGGGTTTTCTACTTGAAATTAATTAAAGTTCTTGAGTGTGTATCTTGATGTTTTCCATCAAATTTGGGAAGTTTTCCATCATTGTTTCTTCAATTGTTTCTTCTGTCCCTTTTCTCTCCTATCCTTCTGGGACTTCCATTATGCCTATGTTGGTACACTTGGTGGTGTCTGACAGGTCTCACAGGCTGTTCATTTATCTATATTCTTTTTCTTTCTGTTTCTCAGACTGGATAATCTCAATTGACCTGTCTTCAAGGTCATTGATTCTTTCTCCTGCCAGTTCAAATCTACTATTGAATGCAATAGTCAATTTTTTATTTCAATTATTTCAGAATATTTTTTAAAGATTTTAATTATTTTTGGTGGAGGGATGCACAAGCAGGGGAAGTGGCACACAGAGGGAAAAGCAGGCTCCCTGCTAAGCAAGGAGCCAGATGTGGGACTCGATTCTAGGACCCTGGGATTAGGACCTGAGCTGAAGGCAGACACTTAACCGACTGATCCACCCCGGTGTCCCTAACCCCAGAATTTCTACTTAGTTCTTTTTATAACTTTTTTCTTTTTATTGATAATCTGTATTTGGTGAGACAGCAATTTCATAAATTTATTTAGTTCTTCAAACATAATTTCCATTAGTTTTTGAACTTATTTATAACAACTGATTTAAAATATTTTTCTAGTGAGTTTGTTGTCTGGACTTCCCCAGGTAAAGTTTGTATCAGCTGCTTTTTTCTCCTTTATAAGGGCCATACCATTTTACATCTGTGCTTGTCTCATTTGTGTTATAATTGGTATTGTTGAAAAGTAGACATTTAAAATAGTATGATGTGGTAACTCTGGGAATCAGATCCCTCTCCTTTTCCCAGGTGTTGCTGTTGCTGCTGCTGCCATGTGTTTGACTAGTGACTTTCTTGGATTAATTCTATTAAGTTTATATTTCTTAATATGTGTAGCCACTGAATTCTTTGTTTGGTTAACTTAGTGTTTAGCTAATGATTGGATAGAGATTTTCTTTCTTTCTTTTTTTTTAAGATTTATCTATTTATTTGAGAAAGAGAGAGACAGAGAATGTGTGAGTGGAGGGAGGAGAAGTGGGAGAGGGGAAGAATCCCAAGAACACTCCCTGCTGGGTGTGGAGCCCAACCTGGGTCTCAATCTTATCATCTTGAGATCATGACTTGAGCTGAAATCAAGAGCTGGACCTTCAACCAGCCTCCCAGGCACCCCTGGATCTCTGATTTTCTTGAACACCTTGAATCAATGTGTTTCCTCAGCTTTTGCTGAGGGACTCTGTGTACATGCTGAGGCATGCCTTTAAAGATCCAGTGTTTACAACTGTGCCTTAGCCTTTACTTCCTGATTGTGTAGAGCTTCGAGGTGAGCCCAGGATGAGAGTTTAAAACCTTCTACCTTTTATGGGCAGGCATATAGCTCTGAACCTGTGCCTTGTCTTTTAAATTCCCCAGAATTTGCTGGACCTTTTCAAAGCCCATCACAGATCTCCCAACTCTTTTTTTTTTAAGTTGTTTTTTTTTTTTTTTTTCAGCTTCTTGTTAGTCCCAACTCCTAACGCTGCTACAGGAAGCTGCCATGTTAAACAATTGCCATTAATTGTTTTCAACAATTTACCTAAAGATATTGCTGTTCATACATAGGAAATTCTGAGTCATGTGAAATAAAGCCAAGTAGTGAGAATGGAGTTTTTCAGTGGCTGGCCAAATTGGTCAAATAGTAAAAAATCTCTAAGGATGGGGCTTTAAGGGAATTCTAAATCTGATCTGCCTCCTTCAGTGGTTCTTTGGGTACAACCAGCATAGTTGTGAAGCTGCTGTTTTTCAAGATTATCATAATGCTAGTGAGAGGGGGATAGGATGAAGGCAAGTGAAAATGTTACAATCTTTTGTATTCTTACAGAGATTTAACTTTCTTGAAAAAACTCTCTTCAGGCTATTGTAATCCTTTAGTTAATTTCCAGAATTCTGATAAAGATGAGTTTGATAGTTACTGCTAGTGTTCTTACTGCTCTTTGGGAGGAGTGAATTTGTAGAAGTCCTTATTCTACTGCTCTGGGAAACAATCTTACAATGTAAGTAAAAGTCAAGCATGTAGAGAAAGCAATGAAGAGTTTCCCAGGAAATAGGAATAGTAACATAAGAGAGTATGGTCCATGAATAATGGTTTGATGTGGTTGGAAACAGAAGCTTCCTTGGGAAGGCTTTGGGGAGACGAGAATGAGAATTCAGGCAGTGACCAAAATACAAGTTGTTTCTATCCAGATTATTGACTTCTGGATTTTAAAATTTAGGATTTTAGATCATAATAGCAAAAGCTGCAGTTTCAGAATAATTCCTTTGGTAGCTATATATCCCCACTTGCCTGACTGCTCCCCAGTTCTTGGGCTCTGTACATTATAGCCTGACCCCTGCCTATTTTCTTTTCCCCAGGAACAAGGGAGAACTATGTAGACTTGAGCTCCACAGCCTTAGGCTGACTCCTGGGAGGTGTTTGATCCTTGTGCCTTGCCTCAAAATGCCATTTATGCCTGAAACCAGAGTGTGCTTTCTCCATACAGGCATAAAGATGTTGTATTAGGTATACTGATGGAACCAATAAGATCATAAACAGAAAGATAATGAGTCATCAGGCAGTGCAGGAGAGCTGGAAGAAGCTGACTTTTTTTATTAAACCTTCACCCCTCCTTTTATTTTCTTCCCATTAGTCCTGAAAAAATTATTAATTTGATAGCATGACTACCCCACTATCTGCCCTTCAACCTCCAGCACAAAGCAACAGTCCAGATGAGCAGATTTATGACAAACTGCATTTTACTTGAGAAGTGTAAGCTGTGACGAGAACACTGCGTGGGGATCAAATCTGGCTCAAATCCGTCTGATCCACCACTGTGAGCAAGCTACTACCAACCTTCCCATCTGGTATTACAGCTCCCTCTCCTGTCAGAGAGCAATGATGATCCCAGCCCCTTTCTGACATAATGCAGACGTTAAAAAAAAAAAAAAAAAAAAAAAAAGATTTGGGATTAAAAAGCTTTAAGCTCTTAGACAAAATGTTCCCACTTAAAGACAAGGCTCTCTCCTTATCCCTACAAGGATAATTTCTAGCTTAACAAAGATTTATAAATACCTTGAGTTCCAGCTCTTCCAAAGGGGAAGGAATGCCTATTATTATGACCTTCCAGATGAAGGGAGAGACAGCTGTGGCAGGTGGTGGGAAAGGGCAGAGATGGGGATAGTGGCCACAGCACCACTGCCCAGAATTCCATAACTTATGCCAAACAGATCAGGCTTGTATTCTAGAACTAGATTCAGCCCTTTACAACCTCATGGGAGCAGAGTGCCTAGGTGGTTCAGTCAATTAAGTGTCTGCCTTCAGCTCAGGTCATGATCTCAGGGTCCTGGGATCAAACCCCATGTCAGGCTCTCTGCTCAGTGAAGAGTCTGCTTCTCTCTCTCCCCTTGTTCGCGTGTTCTCTCTCTCTCAAATAAGTAAATAAAATCCTATATATATAAAAAAGAACCTTATGGGAGAAATGCATTCTACTTTTATTTTTTCCATTAGAAAAAAGTCCATATTTAAAAAGAAAATTTTTACTTAAATTTTGCTTAACTGCCATCAAGATAAGTTTTTTTAGGTGGAATGGTCATTAGCCCTGCTCCTGTGAGCCTGTGAGCCATCAGCCCTCCTATGCAGAGTGCTATAAGCAGGCCTGCATTCTATGTGGTGCACAGGTGGTGCTTAAAGGAGAGCTTTGAAGGGACTATGCTCCAAACTAAGGCAGACCAACCAGACTGCTGCTGGATTCACCTAGGTTGTGAACAGAGCATGGAGGGGAAGGAGCAAACTCCAAAATATTTAGAAGGTTTAGTTGACTGACTTCACGATTTCTGGGCTTGGGGCAAAGTGGGAGAAGGAAACTAAGGATGGTGCCTGGGTTCTGGTTTGAGTAACTGAGTGTTGGTCTCATTTACTGAGACAGAGAACAAGCCCGAGGAGGAAGGTAGTCTTGGCTTAGGACATGCTGAAGGTGATCTTGGCTTAGAACATGCTGAAGCTGGTATTTCTAGAATATCCAAGTGCCTGGGTTCCATAATGACACACACACACACACACACACACACACACACACACACACACACACATAGAGAGAAAACAAGAAGGATGTTTGTATAGCTTTCTTTCTTTCTTCCTTTCTTTTTTAGAATAATAATCATAACAGCTAAGCTTTGTAGAGCTATTCCTATGGATCAGTCACTACTCTAAGCACTTCACACATATTGACTTAGGTGGGCCTCACACAAGATACAGAAAATACTGCCAGGTTGAGAGCCGTGGGAAGACAGCCAGGAGAGAGGATGAAGTTGAAGAGCTTACTGGGGTCATGTAGACAAGGAGGTGGGATATAGAAGCACAGATAGAGGGGGTGGTGAGGAGAGCTCATTTACAGAGATTTAATACGGGAAAAATGTCTGCCTATTTACACACGGGGGTACTTGCCTGATGGTTGGCATGTCCCTGTCAGAAGAGGATCAACGAGGGAGGTGGGGTTGGGAAGAGGGCTTGAGCAGAGGGCCTGAGGAGAGCGCTGAGGTATATGGGGCAGCCTCTGAGAGTAGAGGAAAAGCTGAGCAGGAGACCATGTGTGTGCAGCAGCTCCCTTCTGTAGCAGCCTGAGGGTGCAGGGGCGTAGAGACAGCTGGTTGACCGCCCAGATCCACTCCTCACTCTCTTTACTAAGAGCCCTATTCTGTTTAGAGAGGCAATGGGACTAGTGAATGCGCATACACGTATCAGCCTCCCCATATTTGGGGGGAACGGGGGAAGGGAGCTGTAGATGGCCAATGAGATTGGCTGAAATCCCTGAGTCATCCTTTTAAGAAAGAGCTTTTTATAATTTGGTTTGTTTGTGGGCACAGTCAATCTCACCTGCCCTTTTCCCTACATCCCTCCCCTTTTCCTGCCTGGGAGGCAGATACCTTGCTAACAGTAGAGCAGCCATTTGTGACCATGAGGTGACAAGACAAGGACAAAAGCCACATGTTAATCATGACTGAATGAGGAGGAGGAAGTTGCTTGTATATGAACAGAGCACTGTTTATATACCTATCAGCCCTGTGGATTTCTTTTGTGGAGGAAAAAAGTGAAACCTCTAATTAAGCCACCGATGTCAGATTCTATTACACACAATTAAGGGCCATCTCAGCTGGAGAGCTAAAGCAGAGGGTGGGACCTGATGAATGAGTGGCTGTATAATAAGCCATGGGGTCCAGGCTGGAGAAGGAACGAATCGGGAGGTGCCGGGAGACTGAATGTTTAGTGTGTGAAGGACCGGGTTCCCTGGCAGGATAGGAATTTGAACCTGAGTATTGATTTCTGATGTGAGCTGTGACAGGTATGACAAGACCCAGGATGCAGAAGAGGCACAGGTTGCTGAGAAGCCATGGAAGCCGGAACCCGCTCCCAACAGGGCTCACAGTGGGTGACCTTCTCAGGGATGCCTGAGACATTCAGTCAAGAAAAAAGCCCTCTTATGTCTCTTTTCAAAAGTTGGTGGATTTATTATAACCTCATCTTGGTCCCCAATGGTGACATGTGGCTCTGTTCTTAGCCTTCACTTACACTTCTCTTCTTTCCCCTTCAAAGATAATTCTGGTAGCAAAGGCGTTAATGGACACTTTCCAGAAACTTGTAAGGCTCTGTCAGTAATGTTTCCTGTAGGACTTCAAATACAAAAATACAGGCTCCAAAATACAGTAACCTGGTAATAGATCATCATACCCTCTTTTCCAAAGAAAATGCCATTTCCAGGATAGATACCCACTTCTGGTTCTTCAAAAATGATGAATGGCCCCATGCTAAGACAGCCATTACATAAACACAGCCAGATCTTGATGCATAACCAAGGAAGGGATTAGTGAGTTACCAGCCAGCCTCTGGTTAGTGAATGCCAGCCTCTCTGAGCTCTGCCCTAGGGACATCAGCTCTCGTGCGCCCTTTGGACTGAACTGTCCCTTCCCCAAATGCCCTCCTCCCTGTCAGCCCTCTTCTTGCTGTTCCCGGCACAGTCCGTAGAGGCTAACTTGTAACCCAGACAATTATGTTCTGACAGCAGCGCCCTGTGTTCTTTCTGCAAGGTCTCTATGGCAGTCTTGAGAATCTTCTGAAATCTCTCTTCAGACTCATTAGCTGGAAAGTGATAAAGCTCTAAGCCATAAGACTGGATGATTTGTTACCCCAGAAACATTTCATTTTAATTCTCTAAGAAATTGCTCAGGGTGAATCTTGGAAGGTGGGGGGTGGTGCTTGGAGTGAAAACTATAGTTGATCTTTTCATACTCAAAACCACTTGCTGTTAAAATCATTGACTACATTTTTTGGGGGAATGCTTGACTGATTGCATGCACCCTGCTCTAGAAATATTGACGGATTCTCAGGCTGTATTGGTTCCCCAAGCACACATAACACATAATCCTTGGCAAAATTACTAAAGGAATCATTTATATGGCCTGGAAGACTGCAGCTCTGCCTGGAGAATTGCATTATTTCTTATCTCAACGATGCTGCTGTCACTCTCCAAGTGGGCCTGTTGCATGGCTCCCTGGAGACCTTCCCCTGCAAGGTTGTGAGGCCGGCCGCCTACCACTGCCTCCTGAGATGGGCCGTGCATCAGGGGCAAGATGCAGCAGACAACCTGTCACTCCTTCCCCTCCAGAGAATGTTTCTACTCTGCTCTGGGGACACTGAAGCCACCTGCACTCTGATAGGACACTTGAGTGACAGAGGAATGGCTCACAGGGCAGGTACAGGACTGGTGCATGCTTTGGCTGAGTTACTTAGCATCTTGCTTAAGCCTGATATCTGCATCTAGAATACTGTTACCCACCCCATTTGATTTTGTATGAGGATGAAATCAGATGGCAGCTAGAGAGCCAAGCACAGTGCCTGGCCTGTCATAAGGGATCCATAGGCAGTCACCGTCATTCTGGCACATAATGGCCAAGTTCTCTGCAAAGCTAAGACAGTCTTGCTCCCAAAGCAAAATGGAAAGACATTTGTTCCTAATGTGCCCCCAGACCTTGGCTAGCTTGAGAACCAGTGACTCTCAACCATACTATGTATCTAAGGCAGGAAAGGGAAAGAGAGAAGGGCATCTCCATTAGATTTGTAATGTAAACAACTAAAAACGAGCCTCAGGTGACTCTTCTTGAGGTTCAGGGGTTCCCAGGAAGGATCTCCCATCCCCAGTATGTTTATGTTGCCTCTGTGTGTGTGTGTGTGTGTCTGTGTGTGTGTGTGTCTGTGTGTGAGACACATCCCAGAGAGGGTACTGCTGGGAGATTTCTATGTTTATTAAAGGAAGCATGCATTTCAAGGTTGAGAAACACTAATTAATATATACAATGACAACATTTTATAGCCCAGTACTCTGGATTTTTATTTTTTCAACAGATATTTGTTAAAAATCCTATCAACTTCCCAAATACACTCCAGAATAGTAAGGAAACACCTCCCACACTTGCTGTATTCCTTCTTGCCCTGGCCCATGTGGAGCACTGGGCAGAAGGCTCTGCTCACAGAGGAGTGTTTGTTGGGAAAAGACCAACCAGATATTTACTGAGCACCTACTATGTGCCAAGCACTGTTCTATTCGGTGCATCATGATAGTGATGGGAGACAGTATCTACCCTTACAGAATTTACATCTAGTGGGGAAGACAGATTCTAAATAAGCAACAAATAACATACTTTATGATGGTAACTGGTGTCCCTTATGAAGGGCATAAAGAAAAGTCACAGAGCAATTCCTGTGTGAGGTAGGAGCTACTATTTTTTTAAGATTTTATTTGACAGAGAGAGAGAGACCACAAGCAGAAGAGTGGCAGGCAGAGGGAGAGAGAGAGGCAGGCTCCCCACTGGGCAAGGAGCCCGATGCAGGACTGGATCCCAGGATCCTGGGATCATGACCTGAGCCGTAGGCAGATGCTTAATGACTGAGCCACCCAGGCATCCCAGGAGCTACTATTTTTAAATAAGACAGCTGGGGATGGTCTGTCTGAAGAGGGGAATCAGAATTATGATAATATACGGGCAATAGAAAGATCTGAGGCAGAGAGAATATCATCCTAATAATTTAGGATGATTTTGATTATAAGCAAACATCTCTACTCAGAAAAACAAAACAAAACAAAACAAAACAAAAACCGCCTTCAGTAATAAGGAAATTTACCCTCTCCCATAACAGCCAGTCTAGAGAAATGTCCAACACTGGGACTGGTTGATTCAGCAGGTTAGAAAAATGATGAGATCCTTTCTCTCTCTACTTAGCCATGTTCAACATTGATTTCATCCCCAGCCTCTCATCCTACAGGACTGTAAAAACAGCTGCCTGCAGCCTTAGCCACACCCACCTTCTCCCCGGGCTGCCTCTTAGAGGAGAGGACCTTCTTCCCAGATGCTCCTCTGCTGAATTCCCCCTCTCCTCTCATTAGTCCAATTTGGTTTAGGCCTGTCCAAGCCAATCCCTGACAAGGAGAACACAATTACCAAGCGCAGTCTGGAATGATCCCCCAGAGAACCAATGTTGGAGAGTTGATGCAATCTCTGCTCTAGGCAAAAGAACAGTTGGCAAGTTCAAGAAGCAGAAAGAAGCCCCAACTGCTGAGAGGGCAGGGAGGGGAGGGGACTTTAGAGGGCAGATATTCTAGGGTATTGTAGGGCAAGCTATCCTAGGGTTTAGGCAGGGGAGTGGTACAATCTGATTTGCATTAAAAACAAAAAACAAGGATACTCAGCACTCATTCCCAGGATGGAACAGAAGAACAGCCTAGAGGGGAGGAGGAGGTCGGGGCTAGAGTGACGTGCTGCAGGTTATTTCTGTGTTAGGTACAAGGGAAAAGGTGGGTTTAACACAAGCTGGAAAAGGAGAAAACGTTCCAGCTTCTCCAAAGAGGGCAGAAGCCCGGAGCGGAAGAGCGACAGCATCATCTCCTAAACCAGGTATCCCGTAGCAATATCCTAGAGCCGTAATGAGGAGTAACAACTTCTAGTTTATGCCCAAGTAATGAAGCCTCAACTGATCTTGATAGACAATTGGCCTGGGACATTCTCCTAGAAAAGGCTGACAGTCAAACCAAAGAATGCTGGAAAGTGATGTGAAGCCCATGAAACAGCGACCCAAATGCCCTCAGTTTGGACCAGGAAAAGATGCTAAAACAGAAAAGCCATCTGAGAAGCCAGCCAGTCTGCTTTGAATCGTGAGGATCTGGGTATACATCCCTCTAACCTATGTAGACATCATTCTTCCATGCCCTAAGGGTGCATCCTATGGTGGTTTATGCCCTTGGCTGAGCATCAAAAACACCTGGGATCCTGTCTGAAATCCAGCTTCCCAGGCTGGACCCTGGATCTAGAGAATCCAAATCATCACAGGTGGGCTCAAGGGTCTTTAACAAAGTTCTTAGGTAATTCTGACAGTTAGGAGTGGAGCCCCTGTGCCCTGAGGGAGCATTCCAGGGGAGCTGTGGCTAAGAAGAGGTCTGGCAGGGGAGGCTGTGAGCCTGGAGGGCAGGAGAGAACAAGTATCGCCCTGCGCTGTCTAACTCAACCTTCAACCCCTATCAGCCTGTTTCTGTTTTGCAAACTGGGAGACTGATAAAACAGTCTCTAGCATTCCTTTCCGCTCTCAAAGTCTATGATCGCATGATTCTCTATGGAGGTAGAAATATTTACATTACTCTGTGCATGCTAGCACCAAAGGATTTTGTATGCCTGGTGGAAACAGGAGCAAACAAAGTTCGCGGGATGATTTTGAAACTGTGCCCCAAAGGGTTATTGAGGTTAAAACTAGCCGAAAGTTTAAAGTTTGTTTTTCAGAGAACTGTGTCCCCCTAATCAGCTGTTGTGTCTTTTCAGACCCTTCTAACAAATCCACTAGCTGGCTCTGCAAAGCCTGGCCTCGAGGTCAGCTGATGTGGTTGAATAAGCAAAGCCCGGCATTCCTCACCTGAGATAACAGCCCGAGACCCTACCCAGTTTATTGGGGCTCCTGGAACCTGCCCAGAGCTGCTCTGGCTTGCTTGACACTTACCTCTGCCTCACCATAGTGTTAAAATCTCCGCCCAAGGAGGAGCACCAGCTTCATTCACATAATAGAGGAAGCCTGGCTAGGCATGTTTTCCCAGTGTGCCTGCAGGACCTTATGCCAGCCTTTATCTGGGATGACAAAACTCCCTTTTCTGAATATTCAGCCTAACCCTCCCTAACAGGAGCCTACTCACTCCTGCTCAGGGACCCGGGCTTTGAAAGGTATTCCCTGTGATCTTTGCTGCAGATAAAGTTCCCTTTGTATGACAACTCCCACTGGTGTCTACCTGTAACTCACCAAGGAGCAGACTCAGCGTTAACCTGGTTAATTTTAGGCACTCCTGATAAGGCTGCTGCCTCTCCAGTCAAAATGGGGAGTGGAAGCTGATGTGCATTCGGCCACAGAGGAAGGCTTCCCTGCATCCTTGACATTATAAAAATGTCCAACATAGATTTGAAGGAGGACCCAGTTATTGCCTTATATCTCCATTTTGACCTGCCTCTACTTTCTACCTGATTAAATTCTTATTCCATTCTGTCTTTCAACTCAGGCAAAGGACCCTTCGGCAAAGCATTGTGAAGGGGACCAAAAACTACCCCTCAAGCAACAAGGACTGCCCTGAAGGCAGCCAGACCCTGTGTGGTTGAGCCCCAAATAGTGACTTACCTGACCTCTGCTGTCAGGCTGTGCATACCCACCCATCTGTGTGCCATGTTTTCCTTATATAAACCTTATATATTTTCAGCACTCTGGAGATGGCCTTTGGGACACTAGTCTGCTGTCTTGGTGATGCTGGCCTCCCTGAAATCAATTCCTTTCTTATTCTACCTCTATTCATTTCTCTGCCTATGGATTTACTATTGGCAAGTGGCCAAACCTGGCCTGTCTGGGACCCCAGAGCCCAGGTGCCCTTGGACCTTGTGCCCTGGTTACATTTTTACTCGGCAAGCAACTCTTCTCTTTAAACCTAATGATAATTGCTACACATTGAGCATCTACCAGCACTGGGAGCCATACCTGCTATCTAACCCCCTATAATAATCCCAGGAGGTAGAATGATCCCCATTTCATGGAGAAGAAAATGAGCTCCTAAATTTAGTTCACTTACCCAAAGCCACACAGCACAGGAGGATTCCAGCACAGTCAGTCTCAAACCTCTAAGCCTTGGCCACTGCCAGGGCCCCCAGGCTGCCTCCTGGGTGGGCGGAGTTAGGACAAGCCCTGACCCCTGACCCCATTTGCAGCATGGTGGGGGCGAGCAGATTCCCGAGCTAGCTGTGGATCTGAGGTCCTGCGAATTAGCTTGTAGTGGCATCAGAATGCCCACTGGATCTCTGGGACTGTCGGGAGAGGCTCCTGTTCCTTGAAGCACTACCCGTGGGTTTGGTGGGGCTCTTTGCCCCTGTTCCACCTTCCCCACCTGCTCTGAGCTCTGGGGGCTGTGGGTCTGGGCCAGTGGGTGGCAATGGCAGGAGACTGGAGGGTGAGAGGAAAGTGAGGTCAAGGGGGCTTGATTTCCTTGTTTTTTTGTTTGTTTGGTTTGTTGTTTTTTTTCCCCCCCAAGATTTATTTACTTATTTAAGAGAAAGAAAGAGAGAGTGGGAATGGTAGAGGGGCAGAGGGAGAGAATCTCTGGCAGACTCCTGGCTAAGCTCATGGCCCACACGGGGCTCAAACCCATGACCCATGAGATCATGACCCTAGCCAAAATCAACAGTTTTAAGCTCAACCAACTGAGCCACCCAGGCGTCCCTCCTTGGTTCTTTGAACAAAGGCCCAGTTCCTATCTGCAAGTCCCCTCCTGAAGCTACCAGTCTCTCCGCAGGCTGGGGCCCTCTCCCTCCTGGGGCCCTTCAGGCCTGAGGTTGACAACTTTGCTCTGCTGCTGCAGGCCCTGGGTGCCCCGGCACTTCCTTCTGATTTCCTGAAACTGGGCTCCGCTAGTATAAATCATCTGGTCAGGAAAGTCTCCTGGGTCCCCCTTTTAGAGGGCCCTCCTCAGGAGGAGGCTATCAGCTTCCAGGGGACCATTCATTTCCCTGTTCCAGCAACCCAGTGCAGCGTGATGCATGCCGGGAAGGGCTGGGTGTGAGTGTGTACCAGTGTGAGTGTATGAGTGTATGTGTGGGCATGGGTGTGTGAGTGTGATTGTGTGAGTACATAAGTAAGCATGAGCAGGTATGTGGGTATACAAGTGTGTGTGATTGTGTGTACATGTGTATGTGAACGTGTGTGAGTGTGTAAGTGTGCATGTGTGGTAGTGGGTTGGTGGGATTTCTACACAGTCCCTAAAGCCCCGGTCACACCTCCATAGCCTGCCCAGGCCATTAGGGGCCACAACCTCCCAGCCTATCCCACCAGCTGCAAACCCCCTTCCCTGCCTCCCAGGGCTCCCCAGCCATGGTGCCCTAAGGCCTGCACCTGCCCCTTTAACAGCCATGACCTACCCTGGCTGAGCATACTGTTCCTTTCTATACATGTCATTCTACCTCACTGGTAAGGTAATATGGTGGCTATCATCTCTGCCAGCCTAGCATACCCTCTTCCTGCAGCCCCCTGATCCTGACTGGGGCACTCTGGCAGAATTTGGGACCATCAAATTATGCCCCAGCTTGGTTCAGGGATGGGCTTGGGACCAGAGCCAGCCTGATGAGATACTTCCTCTGGGCACTTGGGAATGGTGCTGGTAGGACCCGTCTGTTCTGTCTCTCAGGCCCAGAGCTGGTGGGATGTGAGTTCCCCGTGCCTTGGCCCTGCCAGTGTGCAAGGCCCAGTGGGAGAGAATGAGATGACATGAAGAGGGAGCAGAAAAGCCAGAGATTCAAGCCCTGGTTCACATGTCCTCAGTTATGTCTTTGCCTTACAGCATGTGAGCTGATGCCTCTATTTCTGTTTAAGCCAACCTGAACAGGGTCTATGTCACTTGCAACAGAAGGGAACCCAACTAGTACACAGAACTGTTATTATTTTGTCCATTTTACGGATGAAGACACTAGAGCTCAGAGAGATGAAGTACTTGCCCAAGGCCCTGCTCTGATGTGAGTCAGAGATGGATTGGGACCCCATGTTTGCCCACGGCCCCTGTTCTCAACACCATGGCCTTCTGACTCTCCCCAGACAACTCTCAGCACCTCTCTTTGCCCCATCAAATCACATCTGCTTCTGCAGGCAAATTATATCATCCTGGGAAACTGGTAGATAGAGGGAACAGAGTAGGGAGTGAAGGGGGGTGGGTGGATAGAGAACTACAGGAGGAAGGAAGCATTCTGCCAGCACCCAGGAGCTCAGATGACATGGATTACAGGAGGCCAGATACACAGGATTCCTTAAAAGTTCCTGCAAAGCTTTTCTCTAAGAAGTGCCTGTTGGGGCTTCTATGGGCTTGAAAAGGCGGTGAAGCAGGATGCGGGCCCCTCTAGATCATTCCTCTGTATGCTGAGCCCTTTCACCAGAGGAAGAAAGACAGGGCTCAGCTGTCTGAGATGGTCACATCTGTATCATACGCTGGGAACACAAAGTGAAGAAGTAAAACAGAAAAAAGCTAGGTTTCAGACCTAAGAGCCCTTGAAAAGGCAACAAACAGATTTAAGTTGCTTTCATTTTCTCAAACAACAAAACAAAACAGAAACAAAAACAGTAAGAACTCAGCACTGGTATTTAAACCGGCATCCAAAGGTGGCTCTGAATCAATCCATTAGCAACGACAAAAATCATGTTGGTCCACTCCAGAAAAACTAAAGGAGAATCAAATCTCCCTAGAGAAGGAATGGTTTGCTTGCTCTCCAAATACACTGTTTGCTGTGTCATTTAACACCTGCAACTGTTTCTACCACTGAGCTTTACTAAGGTCAGATCAGATAAAACATATTTAGATACGGATCAGATCAATTTGTATTCAAAAGACCCTCGAGGAGAAGTCCTGCTTATTGTTCTGGGGCTGAAATGCAACCCACCAGGTCTGCGGATTTCCTCTATGAGCAGGCTGAGTGGAGGGGGATCTGCTGTGTGTCTGTGCCATCTTGACTTCCCCACAATGTGTAGAGAATCCAGGAAAATCTGCACAGACTGCTTGAGCACACAGCAAAAACGGAATTCTCGGTGTCTTTTGTGGTTTTCTGATCACCCCCTGCAAGCATTCTCTGCTCCCCACCATCACGGCAGCTTAGGAGCCCATGGCTCTCCCTCATCTGTTTGCTTGGATTTTCCCCAGCGTGTTAAGTCCTACCTGACTTCATCAGTCCCAGATAAGAAGGTGGATGTGACCCGCAACGTCTGCAGGCTGGAAGAGAAGAGCACCGCACGCTTTATTAGTGTCTGAGTTACCGGTCCACTCTCTGCATCAGTTTTCTCATCTATAAAGTAATGACAGTGAACATGAATGAGGTTGCTTTGAAGATTAATTGAAGTACTCAAGATGAAGCAATTAGGCAGTTTGGGCCATAGTGAACGCCCAGTAGAGGTAGGTGACAATATTACTATTATTTTCTTTCTCAAAAGCAACTTTGATCATTTCCCACTTCTGCTTCAAAAATTTACCATCATTTCCAGGTCTTCATTCAGCTGTATAGCATTCCAAGCTCCATTGCTCTCTCTAGATGTCCCCAACTTAATTTTTCCCTTCTATACTAATTAGTATCCTGGAGACCTACTGATGTCTAGTATGCCCTCATTCAGTGTTGTGGAAATCCCATTATGTGCCAGGTCCTGTGCTACGTGAGGCGAGATAAAAATGAGTCACAGTATCCTTTTCTCTTTGGAAATAACAGAGCACTCCTACACTGCTCTGCTTTATTAAAAGTCACTGGTGGTCTCTGTTTCTCATTTTTGATGTATATTGTGGCATAGAGCTGTTGCCCTCCACTGTGGAAAGAGATGTGCTGTTGATCATCATGGTGAAAATAGGTGAATGGATAGAAGAATTGTAGGAGAGTAGCTCAGGGGATGTGTGACATAGGAGTGTGTGTATGGGGGTGGGGTTTAATTTGGGATTTAGCTGAAATTTACCAAGAAGCCACAGTTCACAGAGGCACACTGGTGGCCTATCAAGGTTGTGGCCTTGGATCTTACCAGCGATGGGGGCGGGGGAGGATGGAGATGGCAACACCTACAACTGTGCCCTCAGAGTACAAAACACAGCCTTCCTGTCTGCCTCCAGATCAGTCCAGAGCCCCCAGGAGTACCGGGATACTGTCCTCTGGCTTGTGATGCTTGCAATATTGTAAAACTAAACTTGGAGACACAAAAAATGGTTGAACATGCCCATTTGTCTCAGAGGAACACTGTCGGCTTATATAAAAGGACAAGGGAAGCATCGTTTCCTCAGTAAGAGTCTGTGAGAAAATGGAGCTGCCCATGATTATTTCTTCTAGCTGCTCAAGAATGGAAGCTGGGATCTGCCACTCATGCAAGCCGGGAACACAAACTTACAGGGAACCCGCCGCCTCTCCGGGGGCATGGGTACACCTAACATAGACGACGTGATCACTGGGGGAGGGAAGGAAAGATCAAGGATTCT
>ML108951.1:0-20410 GCA_003697995.1 Taxidea taxus jeffersonii | reverse complement strand
ATAGACGACGTGATCACTGGGGGAGGGAAGGAAAGATCAAGGATTCTATATTTAAAGCAGCTTCTAAACATGTTTATTTCATGATGTTCCTAGTAGCTTAGCACAATGATACATGTGAACATACCAGATATATGTGTATCTATTGAGGTTGCTTAACATTTATAACAGAGTTGGGTACACACAAATTTTAGGAAGTGTGGATCTGAATATTTATATTCAGAGTCTGAATTATATGACTTCTGAATGCGTATTTATAAATACCTAAAGATATGTATGATATCAGTTGTGATTTGCCAAGGGTTCTTCCCAGTCTTGGCAGTTTTTCCTTCCTAAGGTGGGTAAACATGAATCTCATAGATAAACAGGTGAGTGGGCAGGTGGAGGGATGAACGGACCTGCAGCATTTGGTCATATTTACCTTAATGGGGGCAGGGGGCCCTGCATGGCTGTCAGGGATTCTGAGAACCCTTTGAAATTGCACAGAACATACCCCTAAAAGATTAAAAACCAGTGGTTAAATAAATATTGGGGGAAACTTTTAGGGAAGTTTTATGTATCACCGAATACAATTAAGAGTGCTTAAAGGTATTTCTTTCTTCAGACACTATTTATTGATTATGATGAATGATCAGAAACCAAGATTATGCCATTGCTCGACAAAATGGAACAGAGAAGCACCTCCCTTCACTGTATGTGTTTCTATTCTGGAGAAGGCAAAAGGAATGTGGCAGTAGGAAAAATGTGAAAATGACTTAGGATTGTTTTTTTCTCTTTGTTTTATTTTTTTTAAGGTTCTATTTATTTATTTGACAGACAGAGATCACAAGTAGGCAGAGAAGCAGGCAGAGAGAGGAGGGAGCAGGCTCAATGCTGAGCAGAGAGCCCGATATGGGGCTCGATCCCAGGACCCTGGGATCATGACCTGAGCCAAAGGCAGAGGCACCCAGGTGCCCCTTTCTCTTTGTTTTAAATACGGTTCAATCCTCAATCACAGATTGTAATGTTTAATACCGATCGGCATTTCTTTAGCATTTAGACATTTATCGACATTATTTAACTTGAGAACCTTGGCAGAAGATGATATGCTTTCAATTCATTTATTTATTCAGGGTAGCAAAGCCTGGCAGGGTTTCTCACTCAAAATGGGTTATTGGAAAATACTTGTCCCAGTGAATGCCTCCCTTCCCCTGAGCTCAAGGAGCCTTGAATATGGAGAACCCACCGCATGGACGTGATCTGTATTCGCAGATGCCAGTGTGGGTCAAGGGGCTAGGAAATCTTCCACCTGGTTCCAATTGCCCTGTCTTCTTCCCTGTTAAAATTTCAGCAGGAAAAAACCCACATACCAAGATAAAGCCATCATGGTGATGAACAGTGGCCTTAATTGGTATTAAAGGATATTTATGTTGGGATGACTAAGTTAAAACCCCTAACTGACTGGAGCTCTTGAGTAATAGAATCCGCAGAGTCCCATTAGTATTGCATCGACATATTAGCTTATCTTTGTATTTGATGGCAAAAGGATACGGATGAGAGCCTTGCGCTGTAGCACATCCAGGCTAAGATTTCTGACCTCAGATTTATGTTATCTAAAGCAACAAACCCAGCTGCCTACTTCATGGTCTGAATTACAGATTTTCCATTTAGCCGGACAACATGAATCTGCTACCACGATTATGTCTACAATTACAACCCCCTTGAGTGCCTGCAGCATTCTAATGTACTTGTTTATTTTATCCTCTGGCTTTTCCTTCCAGGAAAAAGTGCATCGGCAGCACCTGCATCCTCACCCCTGGAAGGTGCTGTACCTCGTTTTGCGACACTCAGCAGAGCCGTCACTAGACAGATGCCTGTGATTCTCTCGGGAGTGACTTCTTCTGCTGTTCAGCTCATCGCTGCCCTTCTCTCTTCAAAGGAGACTTTCTTTCATCACAACTTTCCAATCTAAGAAATAAAGTGCTCAGTACTCCCCCTCTGCTCAGGGAATGCACTTTCCTGAAACAGGACAAGAGGAGCTTTCAAATTCAGTAAGCATTAGCTGAGCCCTACATTGCTTTTGGCACTGAAGATCCATTCTCGGTCTTGAGAGTTATGGTCTGTGTGACCAGCAATGTATCTGTTCTAAGGTTTTCCCCCAAAACATTCCCTCCGGCTCATCGGCTCTGGTCCTGTAAGCTTGAAATAGAACGTGCATCCTACATCTGGTTTCTAGTTCTGACTCTTTCCTTTTTTTTTCTTTTTAATAAAAAATATGACCATATTATACATGGTGTTTTATGATCCTCTTTTTAAAAATGTAAAAATTTTAATTGCAATGGTGATACATCTTTTTTTTTAAAGCTTATATATTACCTAAATATATGAAGTTAAGCCTTCAAAGAGTATTTCCAATGTAGATATAAACACAAGCATTAAAATATAAATAGAAATACACACTTAAAAGCCAAAATAAAATTGTAATATACATCTTTTCTGGAAACTGATTTTTATTCCACACTGTGGATATTTTTCACATCAATGAATTACATCATTGTGAATGTATAGATGGGATGTAATATCATTTATTTAACATAGCCTTCATTGTTTGATATTTAGAATGTTTCCTGTATTTTGCAATCATGAATAATAAAAGGATAAGCACTCTTTCAGCTGAATCTTTTATTCCCTTTTGTTATAGGGAATTTCAAATATGCACAAAATAAGGAGAATAGTATAATGAAACTCCATATCTACATTACTTAGCTTCAAAATTATCAACACTTTGTCAACCTTGTTTCACTCATCTCCCTTCTCCCAACACACACACACACACACACACACACACACACACACACCTTTCTCCTTTTTTCCTGGTGTACTTAAAAACAATCTGTCTCTAGTTCTTTTTGAAATTATGTATAAGGAAAGTCTACAAATAAGACCTCCTTCTTTCCTCTCCTCTCTCTTTCCCACCTCTTTGAGCTAAATAGGGGGAAGCTGAGCCTGTCCCCTTGCTTTTCCTATAAAGTTAAAGCAGCAGGTATGTTGTGTACCTGCAGGAACTGTGGAATCAGATACATGTATGCTCTGCCTTTGGCTTCCTCAATCACTGGTTTTCTGAATTTAATCAAGTTACTTAACCTTCTGAGCCCAAGAGTTGGAATTATAATAACAACTAGCTCACAAGATTGTACTGGGAAGTGAATGAGATCATGAATGTAGGTAAAAAAACCAAGGACAGTGCCTGGCATGAACACAAAAGTGTATGTTCAGTGTTAATCATTTTCCCCTAAGTGGTTTAAGCAGAGACTCTGGTCAAGCAGAGCACCCGAGCCCAGCAGCTGAGCCTTGACCAAGAAGATGGTGGCTCTGCAGCAGTAGTATGTGTCCTGACTTGTCACCAAGCCATGAAATTATTATGTGTCTATGTAGCAAAGCCATGCCAGGCAGTCAGTGTGACTGTGACATCATCAATCCAAGCCAAGTAGAGATGCTCACTATAAATTACTCCAAACACAGATCGTCTAACCAAACTGAGTTAAAATTGAGTAACCCATGACTTGCATCTCCTTAGTGGAACACCACACAGGTTTTATTTTCTGCTCCGGGGCCTGTGACTCTTGGCAAGCCATGTCACATCTTTGGACCTGGTGTCCTCACCTGTGGAATGAGGACACTGGATTTTGCCATCTCCCAGGGTGGTCCAGTAAGGAAGGTACAGCTAGAATCAGAAAATGATCCATCTCTAAGTTGGCCTGAGCTTGATTGTACTATAGAATATTCACATCTGTCTATGCATTTTGGGTTGTGTGGTTGAAAACACAGGCTTCAGTCAGCAGACCTGTGTTCAAGACTCATTATTCACTAACTCTGTAACTCAGACAAAGTCCTTCTCTCACTAAGTTTCTGCTTCCTCAACTAGAATATAGACATAATAATGCCTGCGTCACAGGGTTCTTCATTTATTTTTTTTTAAGATTTATTTATTTATTTGAGAGAGAGAGAGAGAGAAAGCAGGGGTAGAGAGGTATAAGGAGGGGGGAGAGAGAGAGAAGAAGACTCCCTGCTGAGCATGGATCCCAACACCAGGCTCAATCCCACGACCCTGAGATCATGACCTGAGCCAAAATCAAGAGTCAGACACTCAACGGAGTCACCCAGGTGTCCCCAAATTCTTCATTTTTTTTGTTTGTATATTCAGTTCATTCATTGAGTGAACTGAATGCAACTGTCCTAGTTGCTAGGAAGACAGCAGTGAACAGAAGAACCAAAGCCCCTGCCTGTATTCTTGTGGGGGACAAAGATCAGATGTCACATCTTTTATTTAACTTATCCTTCATTAAGATATTTTTAAAATCATATACAATTACATGATGTGTTGGGGCTAGAAGAGAAGCAAATAAGAATCAGTTGTGAAATAAGTGAGTCAGATGGAGATAAGTGCTAAGGAAAAAATAAAGTGGGAGGGAAGAGATAAGGAGTAACAAAGGAGCTGGGATAAAGTGAGGGGACAGTAAAATAAAATTTTATTTTATTTTTTAAAAATTTTAGAAAGATTTTATTTATTTATTTATTTGAGACACAGAGTGGGAGAGGCAAGGGGAAAGGGAGAAGAAGACTTCCTCCTGAGCACAGGGTCCTAAGACCTGGGGCTTGATCCCAGGACTCTGAGATCATGACCTGAGCTGAAGTCAGACACTTAACCAACTGAGCCACACAAGCACCCTGGTGTTGAAATATTAGAGAGGTAGCCAGATAAGACTTCACCAAAAAGGTGGCATTTGAGTAAAATCCCCAAAGGAGATGAAGGAGCAAGACACCAAAATATCAAGAGGAAGAATGTTCTGGAATGAGCAAACAGGAAGTACAAATGTCCTGAGGCAGGCCTGTGCCTAGAATATTTTAGGAATGGAAAGGAAACCTGTATGGCAGGAACAGAGAGAGTGAAGGGGCTAAAGTCAGACAGGAAATTGGGGGAGGGCAGTGATGTGAGTCTTTGAAGACCATTGTAAGGACTTTGCCTATTATTCTCCTTGTAACTGGAAGGCACTACCAGGTTCCAAGCAGAGGCACAATATCATCTAACTCACCATTTTTCAAAGTTTGGTATAAGGGCTGCTGGTTCTCTGAGGCATGGAGCAGAAAGGTCCCTGAGACCTTTCTAGGGCATCATGAATTCAAAATATTTTCATAGTAATGCAAGAGATCTTTTCTTTCTCATCTTCTCATGAGTATACAGTGGACTTTTCTGGAGGCTACATGACATAAGAGAGTGAAAATAGGAGCAGGTAGGAGAATCCATTTATATCTATATTCTATTAAGATAGACACTAATGATATTTGCAAAATATACTTTCCAAATGTACACTGCTACTTTTCTCACTTTGTTTTAGGAAACAGTTTTCATAACATTATTTTACTTATGTTAACATGCAATGGGTTTATTATTATTTTTAAATGAAATTTTTTTTAAGATTTTATTTATTTATTTGACACAGAGAGAGAGAGAGAGAGATCACAAGGAGGCAGAGAGGCAGGCAGAGAGAGAGGTGGAAGCAGGCTCCCTGCTGAGCAGAGAGCCCGAAGTGGGGCTGGATCCCAGGACCCTGAGACCACGACCTTAGCCGAAGGCAGAGGCTTAACCCACTGAGCCACCCAGGCGCTCCTAAATGAATTGTTTTTAAGCTTTCAGCTTTAATTTATACAACAGTAAATACCAATAGATATAACGCACATAGCAAAAGATTTTGTGGTCCTTGATTACTGCTAAGGACATAATGTGTTTTGCGATCAAATGTGTGAGAACCGCTGGTCTAACACAGGTTTGAACAGGACCCACGTGTTGAGTCAATATTGGTAGAACAGTATCAATAATAGTATGGTGGGTTGATCAGGCTGGCAGCAGTGGAGAAACTGAGAAGTGTTTAGATTCTGGATATATTTTGAAGGTGAAAACTGACAGAAATTGCTAATGGACCACATGTAGATTTGAAAGAGTCAAGAAATAGTTCTTGGTTTTGTTCTGATCAACCAGAAGGCTAGAATTGCCATTCACTCCCGTGAATGGGGGTGGGGGGAAGCAGGCTTAAGGAAGGGACTTGGTGGGGGTCGTGAGGAGATGATCAGGAGCTCCATGTTGGACATGATTCTTTATATAGGTCTGTAGGTAGAGATTTCAAGTAGGTAGATGTCCATGCAGGTCTGAAGTCCCATTGAGGGATCCAGAATGGAGATAAAAATTTGGGGAGTCACCAGCATATAGATGCATTAAAGTCATGCAACTGGCTAGGTGCTCCCAGGAAGTAAGTATGGAGAGACAAAGGGATGTATCCAAAGACCCTGCAACGTGCAGAGTAGAAGAGAAGAGGAAGTACTTACAAAGGAGACTGAGAAGGAATGGGAGAAAGAGAAGAGCTGTGGGTTCCAAGTGGGTCAAGAAGGGAAAGTGGGCCATAACCTTGAACAGTGAGTACCGAACTTGAAGTTCACAACTGTGGGTTATGGGTGCCTTTGATCAGAGCAGTTTCTGCAGATGGGTGGTGTGGCTTGAGTGAGTTGTTGGACTAAAGGGGGAGGTGAGTGCGAACAGCTTGGTGGAGTTCACTGTGATGGGAAGGAGAGAAATTTGGGGAGGGGGGGTTGGTGGAGGGAAAGCACTGTCCAGAGAGAGCTTTTGAGTTACTTTGATATTAAAGGGGGAAAAGTATATTTACTTTCCTGATGGGGGGCAGGTAGAAAGGCAGACTTTGACAGGACAGGAAAGAGCCTGGAGGATGGTAATTAATTGCAAGAGGGAACTCTCAGGAGGAAGAGGATGGGGTGTGGTGAGAAGCAGAGTAAGTAGCTGGTCTTGACCAGAGTGCCAGGAGGGAAACAGCGAGGGAAACCCAGGGGCAGGTGCTGGGAAATGGGGTATGTGTAAGTTCCTTTCCCTCTTCCTCTATTCCCTCAGGGAAATCGGAAGCCAGTGCATCACTGAGAGTGAGGAGAGGGTAGGGGGTGATTCTTAAAGAAAGAATATGTTGAGATTGTTATCTTGGTAATTATAAGACTGCATGATATTCTTCCGTGCTGGGCAAATTCTTGATGCTATTTATTCTTAACTGTAGATGTGGGAAGACGATGTTATTTTTCACTGTGTCTTATGTGTCCCCAGCATAAAGGATATTATTATTCTCTATGGGTCATATGCACACATTCAGCAATATTTGTCTCCATATTGATACCTTTCTAGATTTCCCACTGTACTCCTCAGGTCTATATAGAGGTGTTGAGAAGACATTGCTTTAAAGTGTATATTTTTTAATGTAGTTTTGGTGACAGATGATGAGAAATGGGTTTTTTTAGGTTTCATACTTCTGGCCCATAGTTACCCATCAGAGAGCCTGGTGGAATTAGATAAATTAAATTGCACTACGCAATGTCATTTGGTTTCGGAAGGAAATAACTGGAAAAAGCTGCCTCATGTGGACATTCAGAGCTGTGGTACCTGTAGACGGAGGAGTGCCAAGAAAGGAGGGGAAAGGAGGATATTAAGCCATGTGTTCTCTTTTCAGTCAATTTCTCTATTAAGTCCCAAGGGCCTTCCTCCAGCCCAGGCAGCTAGCAATGATTCATCACTGTCTTAGGAGGAAGCTGCCTTGCAGAATCAAACAAAGGCAGTAAATTCTTGGATTTTAAGTTCAAGAGACTTCTCTTCCTGTGTCCCTCATTCAAGGTTGGGAAGAGGGAAAGCAAGAGAGGCGACCACTGGCTGCTTCTTCCTCTAGCCACAGAGGGAGGTGAAAGGAGTAGAAGGCCACCTGGGCACACGGACCCAGTGATTAAAGGGACATCACACCAGCACGCATGAACAGCAGGAGATCAGGAATATGGCCAGATGGGTTCAGGCCTAGACAAGCCGTCTTAGTCTCAGAAATGCCAGGGAGAGCTTTCACAAGTTTCCTGTGTCCTTACAGGGGCTCCTCACAGATGTCACATCCTGTACAAATGCCCCAGACTGAGTCACCCCAAACTGAACTGAGTGAATCCAATCCAAGTCTCTTCATTATATGGATTATATTTCTGCCATTGGGAAGCTTAAATTAATTCGGTTACAAAAAAGTAGAGAAATCAATCTGCCTGCTTTGCTTGTCCTTTGTTCCACTTGCAAAATGGAACTCCTCTTTGAAGAAAGAACAGAGTAAGTCACTCACATTTTAGTATGAACGAGCTCATCACAGTGGTTCTTAAACATAGGAGACGATGCTCTTGGGGAAAACTGGTGATATCTGGAGACATTTTTGATTGTCACAGTCTGGGGAGAGGGGTTGCTCCCTACTGGTGTTCAATGGGAAGAGACCAGGGAGGCTGCTGAATATGAGACAGTGCCCAGGTAAGACCTCTATGACAAAGAATTATCTGTCCCAAAATGTCAATACTGCTTGGAAACTCTTAATTTCTCTTCTGAGTCAAAAGATAGGCTCATCATAAAATGACTGAAATCCTCAGGGAGGTAAGTAGTGCAGATGGAGAAAGGATATAAATTCAGAAAGAGAGAGAAAATAAATTCTAGCCTACTTCAGGTTTTGATGTGCTAGCAGTTTCAGCACAAATGACTTCTTATATCTAACACTTAGGCAACCAACAAGTTCCCAGCTAATTGAACCCACTTTCAATAGTAGAGAAAAACAAATGCCCAACATACCAGCAGGCACACAATACAAGAGACACACAAAGAGTTCATTTCCTCCCCACGTGGTATGCACAACAAATATCTTGTCTGTTCAATTCGGTGACAGTTCTAGTTAGGCTTACGGATTAGTGGAGGTCTATCCTTGGAGGTTAGGAGTTGCTTCAATAGGCAAAGTAGATAAACCTTATAGCTCCTTCTCATTTACTTCTTCATACCACTTAGATTCTGAGGGACCTGTCTGAACACTCTTTAAAAACGCTGGCTTTGTGGTAGCTCTAGGTGGAAATGACTCCTGCACATGTGTGGTCTTTCTCACGCCTTGCTTCAGCCATCCTGCCTTCCAGAGCCCTCAGTGGCCTCCAAATGGGCCTCCTACTCCCAAGAGCATGAGACTAGGAGGCAGTCTCCTCACCTCCCTGTGCCTCAGGAGGAGCCTGGCATCTGTTCTTATGTAGTTGCAAAACAATCTGGTATAAGTGAAACATTTTTGACAATGGGGAAATTTATATGCATACTCTTGGGTCAGAGGTTGTCCATCCCACATTCTTTGCTAGTTCCCCGAGAGCATTCTGCACTCCTGAGCTGGTCGTTCTTTTGTCTTGTCCTGGTTTTCATGATACTGTCATTTTGGTTTCTCTACTTCTCTAACTGAATGCTCTCTTTTGGTTTTCCTGATCTCCTCTTCCTCTTGCTATTTCCACTTTTGTTCCCAATCCTCATTCTTTGCTTCACTCCTTATTTTGGCAACTCACCTGAACCTCTTGGCTTTCACCACTTCTCCTTGGTGGATAATTCCCAGGTGCTTGTATTCTGAATTCTCTCTTGAGGTCACGGCCTGAATTTTCAGCTGTTTACTGAATCATATGATGCCCTCTGCCCAGTTTCGCCAGATAAAATGAGGATAATAATAGTGCCTACCTCATAGGTTTATCATGAAGAACACATAAGCTAATACTTGGTGTGAAAAGCACTCAAGACACGTTGGCTGGTATCATGACTGTTATCTTTTTCCACTTAGAAGCCCAAACACCACCTTGAACTTATGTCTGCAGCCAGACTCATTTTCTTCCAAAACCTTTTTGTGCTTCTCTGACCACCCTTCCAGACACTCGACTCAACATAACCTTTAACCAGGGTGATCACACCGTTTATTGTCTGAACTGGTCAATTGTAAGGACAGCATTATTCATAATTACACCAGAGCAACAGGCTGAAGCCAGAGCAGCCCCTGGGAAACTGGAGGGTTGTGTGGTTCTTCTGTCCTTGAGCTTCTCTTCCCTTTGCCAGTAAGGCCTTAATGCAGATGACCTCTTCCTCTAATTTGGATTAGTACACTTTTTCCCTCACAGAGCTTCCTCTCTTCTACTTATCCCCTTCCATTTTATTCTGTGTATCTTTCCCTGCTGCAAAACTTTCAATGTTTTCTAATGTCTTCAAAAATAGGGCACAAATTATTTCCCTCAGAGTTCAAGGCTGAGATCTCAGTACACGCTTAGAACCTTATTGCTCAGAACCAGGCCAATCAAATGGCACCACCACTGTCCACAGACACATCCTGGACTTCTCCTTCCCCCTGCATGTCTTTGCTGTGGAAAGTTCCTCTCCCTCCCCTTCCTGGGTCCAAGTCTTTCTCACCCTCAGAATTCATCTCCCCTAACTCCTCCACAAAGTTTTCTACAAACATTTAGCATGTAAAGGGACCTGATTTCCTAGGCACAGGTAACTTTCTTTTCTTGGAACTCACAGAATACTTAATTTATACCTCTTTTTATAGCACTAACCCCTTCCAAACTATTTAAGAATTTTATTTATTTATTTGCCAGAAAGAGCACAAGCAGGGGAGAGGCAGGCAGGAGAAGCAAGCTTCCTACTGAGCAGGGAGCCCAATGCAGGACTGGATCCCAGGACCCTGAGATCATGATGTGAGCCAAAGGCAGACGCTCAACTGACTGAGCCACCCAGGCGCCCCTTCCTTCCAAACTTGAATTATGGTTATTTAGATTCTTCATGCGTTTTTTTCCCCCATAATATACTGTAAATTCCTTCAGAGCAAGGATGCAGATTCAGTTTATCCAGGGACCTTCACACTTAATAGATGCTCAACAGATGGTTGCTGACTACGTGATACTTCCACCGGCCTTTCTGAGTATTTCTTATTGGCTGCATCTAAAAGTCTGTTTACTGAGCTGCCTTACTGGTTTTGTCATCGGATAGTTCCAGCAGACCGCAGTGCCCAGAAAAGCTAGCTACAAGTCCTGGAAAGGGACTATGAAGCTCGTTAATATTTATATAAAGTAAATTTTCCTGAAGCAGTGACAGTTGGGTTTGGAGCTAGGCAAACTGAGGCTCAGGAACTGTAACATGGCTTTGCACAGCAGCCCCAGCCACATCCAGGGAGTTACTGCTGAAGCTCCGAAAGGTTTTCTCATCTATCCCCTCCCTTTTCCCTCAGAGGAAACCTGGATGGCACCAAGAGGAGAAACGATTCCCTCAGGGTCAAGAGAATGTGTGACAGTTGGAACCCCTATCTCCTGCCCTAGTGGTTTGTATCTTTCAAGGCCCACATTCAGGTAAAAGAGATGAGTCGCTGCTTTGTATGGGTGTGAGGCAGAAAGAGAACATTTGGAAACTCTATCATCTCTGTCAATGAAGACCTGTTTCCCATGCCCAGCTGCCAATGGCACTGTTGGTCTGAGAAGACAGGGGCTGCCTGGCACCTGTCTGACTGGCTGGTCACTTCCCCCGGGGTCACAGAGACGAGTGGGGGTGTCGCTTGCCCCAAGCTGGGCACAGAGCTGGGTGCTTTAGCTCAGTGGCTCCTTTCATCCTCACACACCTCCGTGAGCTCCCTGTTGGAAGAGATGAAATACTTGCCCAAAGTCAGGCAGCTGCTAGGGAGCTGGGATTTGAATGCAAGCAACCTAATTTTAATGGTTAATAGATAACAACCTAATTTAATAACTGCAAATGATACCATTTGCAGTGAGGAGCTGAAGAGGAGGGGATGGGGGGAAGTTGCTGACCATGCTGGCCCAGGGCTGTGGCAAGCACGGTCCCCTCACTGAGGTGCACTGAGGTGAAGGCATACTTCTTCCAGAAGCTTCTTCCTTTTTCTCACACTGTGTCATCTCTGCACATAGCTGAAGATAACCAGGAAGAGCCAGTTGTAAAATGGACACACTCCTCACATTGTTTCCAGCCTTGTTTTTCTCTCAATAACACCTTCTTCTAACCTATACCAGGTAACTATTGTTTTTCTACAGTTTAAAGTCTCCTCTGTCACAGCTATTAAGACCTGATATCATTTTATACTGTTTGCCTGAAATGTATGCATGCTTTCATGTAGCCTCTCCTGGGAATTTTGCATAGTTGAGCTTTCTTGCTATCCCAGTGGAATGCCTGGTGTAACTCCCCTGAAATGAGTTCTAGGCAATGTTCAGGCCTTAGGGGAGATATTTGGGAGGTCATGCAGCCCTCCAGCTATCCCTAAAATTATTCTCTGCCTAAGGCTTGCCCTGGAGGTAAAACCCACTTTCCTTAATGGTGCACCCGGGGCTAGGGCTGGGGCCCAAGAAACCAGGAGCTTGGACTACCTCTCAGCCTTATTAGAGCAGGGCAGCCATGGATCCTTCCAACACAGGGGAGAATGCAGAACAAAGTCGTGTGTGCATTTTCACTTCCCATGTTACTTTTGTCTCCCTGAGCAGTGGTAGCAATCATCATAAGCTAATGAGTCCATTTCTTAAGCACCTACTCTGTGCCAGGCACTCTCCTCAGGCTGTTAGATACCTTTTCTTTAAAGCTATAGTGGTTGAACGTTTGCACTACGGTAACAGGTTATAATAGTCTGTAACTTTAAATATTTGTGGTGAGAATAAGTGAAAAAATATGTGTAAATACTTAGCACAGGGACTAGTGTCCAAGAAGTGTTCTAGAAGAATTAGCCTTTCAGGGTAGGTGTTAATATCTCCATTTTATAGGTTTGGAACCCAAGTCTCAGAGATGTCAAGTAAAGTGTCCTTGATTATATAGCTAAAAGTAGAGAAGTTAGGATTTTTGACCCAGATCTGATTTTTCTCTACTATTGATATGGTCCATGGCTATTTGGGTGATGCAGGAAGTATCAGGTAACTCATAACTCATAACTCAGTGGCTTGTTGATTTTTGGAAGTGTAATATTCCCAATTTGGCACACGAGATTTGTCCCCATTCGTATGACTAAATGGATCTCACATACAATCTCACATACAATTTTCTCTTTTATTCTGATAAGGCAATATGGTGGCTCTTCTGCAATAAGCAACTTTTATCTTCAGAATAGCAATTTCACTTTTCCACATCTTGAGATGATATTTCTTTCTTTTTTTTTAAAATATGAGATGATATTTCAAAGACCACTCACGTATAAAAACTGAACCATAGGCCTCTTCCTTCCCAAGTCAGGGCTCCTGTGCGTGGTAGGAGTTCAAGGAATGGAAAGTGGTGCATGCGTTTGTGGGGCATCATCCCACGTGGTCTATATGTGCATATGTAGTGACCTATAAGTCGCTAAGACAGGCCCACCTTGAGTCCCATCCAAGAAACTACAAAAGCTTTTACAGCCAAGTTAGCACAAAAAAGGCTTTAGCCGTACTCACTAGAAGATGTCCTAATTACTACAACCCAAGGACAACCGAGTCAGGCTCAGCCAGTCTCTATTGCATTTTAAGTAAGTGGCGGTATTTGCTCTATTTTTATTAGTGAAGACTGCATAAGGTTAACTACCTCTTTTCTATTTAACCTGTTCATCAACATCCCACTATTCCAGAGGATGCCTCTTAGGTTTCTTTTCTGTTGTTTACTTGCTAAAAGTAATGCAGAAATACAGGTCTGCTGCCCCTGCTACTTTTGTTGTTGGAGTTGGAGCCACTAATTCATTGTGGTATGAATGCCCAGCTGTGGCTAGTGATTGTACAATAATATTGTTTTTCATAGTTAACTCATGACCCTCCCAGTAGGCACGTGCTCAAAGTAAGTGTCAGTGTGACTATATTATGACAGCAGACACAGCTTTCATATGTCTTTGTTCATCTTCTCTCTACATAGCACTGACTGCAGAGCGCAGGGGCACCTCCAGAGACAAATGCAAGGCACTCAAATCCTGTTTTCTAATCAGTAGCAAAGGGATATTGGAGCTCTTCTTACCTCCCTGAGAACATGTTCAGGCCAGAAAGTATTTCGCAAGATCTGGGCTTAGGAATTTCTGGAATGATCCAAGGCAGCGCTTCTAGAAATACATGTGGAAAGGACAACAGTTTGGCTTGGTTTTGCTTTTTACAATTTATAATCTATTGCATACTGACACACATTTTAAATAAAAGTGAATTACTAGACCAATTAAATGAAAAAGGGGGTAAACATATGAGCCCCAAATTTAAAATATTGGATTGAGCAGACATAAATTATTATTATTATTCCGTCAAATTCCTGTGAATGTTTCTAAATGCTTACTCTCAATTTCTGGACTCATCTCCTCAGGGACCAGAAACAATTTGCAGACAGGCACCTTCCTCACACTGTAGTTGACTGTATTGTATGTGGTGAGCAATGGACCGAGATGCTTTCCAAGTACCAACACTTACCCTGCCCGGATCTGACATCTATTCGTGCTATCTCTATTATCTTAAGACCCAGCCCAGGTATAGATTATCACTTCATGTTGAGCAGAGCAGTGGAGGCCAAGTGCTCCTTCTGTGGGCTAAACAGCCTTCAGCTCTTAAATGATGACCCTGATCATATCAGGATCTGGTTCAAGAGCACAGCTGACTTTATCTACTCGGTTCATGAACATACAAATCACGGTTTTCCTATCTGGTCCCTTAAGAAGGCATGCCTTGCCGCTCTGATTAGTTATGCATCAGTTAATTAATTTGTTGGCTTTAGTGAATTGAATCAATTATTTAACGTGACTTTTAATTGTTAATATATGCGTCTTAACAAAAGACAAAAGCTGTTAATAGAACTCAACATGAAAACCTCCCAGGACAGGGGATAGCCTTGTAAAATAAATTAAAGTTTCCTAGATGTTTTCATGACTTCCAAAAAAGCCAACGGTGTCTGAAGCAATATGGGGTTCTGTTTAAGGGTCCTTTGAGAAGTAATCAACAAGGTATGAGAATTTATCGAAAGGCTATTGTCATCCATACAACTGTCTCTAAGCTCCTACACATAGGTCTCAGGAAAACCAGAAGGTTCCACCAGAGCAGAATTCCCTCCATTTGATGGTGTCAGTCTCAGCTAGTCTCAGTGTCATGTATCTGAAGTGGGCACGAGTGTCTGCTAATGATGACAGTGGCCTGGAGGAGCCTGAATTCTCTTTTTTTTTTTTTTTAATTAACATAATGTATTGTTTCAGGGGTACAGGTCTGTGATTCATCAGTCTTATATAATACCCAGTGATCACTACAGCACATACCCTCCCCAATGTCCATCCTCCAGCCACCCCATTCCTCTCACCTCCCTCCACTCTAGCAACCCTCAGTTTGTTTCCTGAGATTAAGAGTATCTTATGGTTTGTCTCCCTCTCTGGTTTCATCTTGTTTCCCTCTCTTGCCCTATGATCCTCTGTCTTATTTCTCAAATGCCACATATCAGTGAGATCATATAATAATTGTCTATCTCTGATTGACTTATTTCACTTAACATAATACCCTCTAGTTCCATCCACATCATTGCAAATGGCAAGGTTTCATTTTTATGATGGTTGCATAATATTCCATTGTGTGTGTGTGTGTGTGTGTGTGTGTGTGTGTGTGTGTCTATCTATCTATATATCACATCTTCCTAATCGATTCGTCTGTTGATGGACATCTGGGCTCTTTCCATAGTTTGGTTATTGTGGACATTGCTGCTATGAACACTGAGGTTCACATGCCCTTCAGATCACTACATTTGTATCTTCTGGGTAAATACCCAGTAGTGCAATTGCTGGGTCATAAGGTAGCTCTATTTTCAACTTCTTGAGGAACCTCCATACTGTTTTCCAGAGTGGCTGCACCAGCTTGCATTCCCACCAACAGTGTAGGAGGATTCCCCTTTCTCTTCATCCTCACCAACATCTGTCATTTCCTGACTTGTTAATTTTAGCCCTTCTGACTGGTGTGAGGTGGTATCTTATTGTGGTTTTGATTTGTAGTTTCCTGATGTCAAGCACTTTTTCATGTGTCTATTGGCCATTTGGATGTCTTCTGCCCATTTCTTGATTGGGTTACTTGTTCTTTGGGTGTTGAATTTGGTAAGTTCTTTATAGATTTTGGATACTACCCTTTATCTGATATGTCATTTACGAATATCTTCTCCCATTCTGTCAGTTGTCTTTTGATTTTGTTAACTGTTTCCTTTGCAGTGCAAAAGCTTTTTATCTTAATGAAGACCCAATAGCTCATTTTGCCCTTGCTTCCATTGCCTTTGGTGATGTGTCTAGGAAGAAGTTGCTGCGGCTGAGGTCAAAGAGGTTGCCGCTTGTGTTCTCAAGGATTTTGGTGGATTCCTACCTCACAGTTGGCCTTTTGTCCATTTTTAGTCCATTTTTATGATGGTGTAAGGAAATGGTCCAGTTTCATTCTTACACATGTGGTTGTCCAATTTTTCCAATACTATTTGTTTAAGAGACTGTCTTTTTTCCATCGGACATCCTTTCCTGCTTTGTCAAAGATTAGTTGACCAAGGAGTTGAGAGCCCATTTCTGGGCTCTCTGTTCCATTGATCTATGTGACTGTTTTTGTGCCAGTACCATACTGTCTTGATGATTACGGTTTTGCAATAGAACTTGAAATCCGGAATTCTCATGCCACCAGATTTGCTTTTATTTTTCAACATTCCTCTGGCTATTCAGGGTCTTTCCTTGTTCCATACAAATTTTAGGGTTATCTGTTCCATTTATGTGAAAAAAAAAAGTTGGTGGTATTTGATAGGGATTGCATTAAATTGCCTTAAATTGCATTAAATACCTAGATTGTTCTAGGTAGCATAGACATTTTAATAGTATTTGTTCTTCCATTCAATGAGCATGGAACATTTTTCTATTTCTTTGTGTGTTCCTCAATTTCTTTCATGAGTATTCTATAGTTTTATGAGTAGAGATTCTTTGCCTTTGGTTAGGTTTATTCCTAGGTATCTTATGGTCTTTGCTGTAATTGTAAATGGAATAAACTCCTTAATTCTTCTTTCTTCTGCCTTATTGTTGGTATATAGAAATGGACCTGATTTCTGTGCATTGATTTTATAACCTGCCACTTCACTGAATTCCTGTATGAGTTCTCGCAGTTTTGAGGTGGAGTCACTTGGGTTTTCCACATAAAGTATTATATCGTCTGCAAAGAGTGAGAGTTTGACTTCTTTGCTGATTTGGATGCCTTTTATTTCTTTTTGTTGTCTGATTACTGAGGCTAGGACTTCTAGTGTTATGTTGAATAGCAGTGGTGATAGTGGACATCCCTTCTCTGATCCTGAACTTAGGGAGAAAGTTCTCAGATTTTCCCATTGAGAATGACAAAAATTCTAATTTGTCTGCTATAAGGATTGACACCCCATCTTTCTTTTGATGTCCAATAGCATGGTGAATGATTTTCCATCCCCTCACTTTAAATTTGGAGGTGCCTTTGGGTCTAACTGAGTCTCTTGCAGACAGCATATCGATGGGTCTTGGCTTTTTTATCCAACCCTGTAGACACAGGGGGTTGGGGAATTTAGCCCATTTAATTTCAGGGTAACTATTGAAAGATATGAATTTAGTGTCATTGTATTGTCTGTAAGGTGACTTTTACCCTATATTGTCTCTGTTCCTTTCTGGTTTATACTAGTTTTAGATTCTCTCTTTGCTTAGAGGACCCCTTTCAATATTTCAATATTTCCTGTAAGGCTGGTTCAGTGTTTGCAAATTCTTTTAGTTTCTGTTTGTCCTAGAAGCTTTTTATCTCTCCTTCTCTTTTCAATGATAGCCTAGTTGGATATAGTATTCCTGGCTGCATATTTTTCTCATTTAGTACCCTGAATATATCATGCCAGTCCTTTCTGGCCTGCCAGGTGCCTTTTTGATTTAGACTTGGTTAGATTTTATTTCTCCAGAAAGGGATTCTCTAGTCTCTTCTATGCTTTTTTTCAAGCCCAGCTAGTGTCTTAATAATCATTATTCTGAACTCGTTCCAACATCTTACTGATGTCCATGTTGATTAGATCCCTGGCAGTCAGTACTGCCTTTTGTTCTTTTTTTTTTTGGTGAGGTGAGTTTTTCCATTTTGTCATCTGTCCAGACAGAAATAAATAAATGAGAGAACAAAATACTAAAAGGGTAAAAATGACCCCAGAAAAATATACACTAAACAACTCAGAAGAGATGCAAAACTGGGGCAGGGGGGAGCAAAAAGAATATGATCAGGCTGGTGAATAGAACAAAGCTACACATGACATTTTGGGTGTGTTTTGGTCTGTTAGAAGAAACTGCCTCCCAAAATTTTAAAGAAAGAAAAACTTACATATATACAAAAATAAGGGTAAATAGGATGAAATATGAAGGATGAAGGATTGAATATGACTGCAAAAATTAAAATTAAAAATGATTTTAGAAAAGGAATTGGTAAGAAGTTGGTTGAAAAAAGAAAGAAGAAAGATGAAAAATAAAAAATAAAAAATAGACAGGGGAGGAGTCAAGATGGCAGAGAAGTAGCAGGCTGAGACGACATCAGGTAGCAGGAGATCAGCTAGATAGCCTATCAAACCATTCCGAACACCTACAAATCCAATAGGAGATCGAAGAGAAGAAGAGCAACAATTCTAGAAACAGAAAATCGACCACTTTCTAAAAGGATCAGCGGAGAAGTGAATCCAAAGCGATGGGAAGATAGACCCTGGGGGGAGGGGTCGGCTCCCCGCAAGTGGAGGAACAACGGAGCACAAAATCAGGACTTTTAAAAGTCTGCTCCATGGAGGGACATTGCTCCAGAGGCTAAACTGGGGTGAAGACCTCACAGGGACAGCGTGGATTCAGGTCCCGCAGGGTCACAGAAAGATTGGGGGTGTCTGAGTGTTGCAGAGCTCACAGGTATTAGAGCAGGGAAGCCGGCTGCGGAGACAGAGCCGAGGAGTGAGCTCTCAACTCGGGGTTACCTTGAACTGTAATCTGTGACACGAGCTGGTGCGCTGTGCGTGGGGTCCCTACAAGATCCGGGGAGACTCCGACCTGGAAGAGCTCAGGGATCTGTGGGGTTCGGAGACTCCAGGTGGGACTCTGTGCCAGAGACAGAGATGCTTGGTCACAGGCTGGGTGACCTTGGAGCACAGCCAGAGGCCAGTGAAATGGGACTGATTGCGCGCGATTTTCTCCAAGCGCGGCCGGAGGCTGGGGAGACGGGAGTGATTAAGCGCTTTTCTCTGAAGGCGCACTGAAGACTGGGGCCCTGAGCTCTTGGCTCCTCCGAGCCGGAGATTGGGCAGCCGCCATTTTCATTCCCGTCCTCTGGAACTCTACGGAAAGTGTTCAGGGAACAAAAGCCCCAGAAAGCAAATCTGATAGGATTACTTAGCCTGGCCCCTGGTAAGGGCAGCGCAATTCTGCCTGGGGCAGAGACACTTGAAAATCACTACAACAGGCCCCTCCCCCAGAAGATTGGCAAGAAATCCAGCCAAGACCAAGTTCACTTAACAAGGAGAACAGCGGAATTCCAGAGGAGGAGAAAGCAAATCATGGAATTCTTGGCTTTCTCCCCATGAATCTTTAGTCTTGCAAAGTTAATTAATTTAAAAAAATTTTTTTTCTCTTCTGCTAATTTTTTTTAACTTTTACCCTTTCCTCTTTTAACGTTTTTTAACTAGTTTATCTTAATAACTTTCTTAAAAAAATCTTTTTTTTGAACCATTATTATTATAGTCATATTTTATCCTTCACTGTATCTAACTTTATTCTTTGTATACACATAGGTTTTTTTTTTTTCTTCTTAAAAATTTGGGGTACAACTTCTTCGAATAGATCAAAATACACCCCAAATCTAGTGCCGGGCTTGATCTAGTCTGCAGCCCAAGGAAGTTCTCTCCACTTTTTTTTTTTTTATTCTCACTACCAACTTACCTTATCAACTCCTATGTTGGAAAAAAAATTTTTTTTATCTTTATAGTCACATTTCATCCCTTCATTGTGTTTACCCTTATATATGTTTTGCATTCTTTAAAACTTTGGGGGTAGTTTCTTCTAAGAGACCAAAATACTCCCAAAATTAAGTGGGTGACCCTGTTCTAGTCACCAGTCTAATACATATATATTTTTTTTCTTTTTTTATATTTTTTTCCTTATTTGTGTTCTCTTTTTATTTAAAATTTTTTTCTCTTTTCTGAACTTCTTTTTACCCCCTTTCCCCCCACCCCCACGATTTGGGGTCTCTTCTGATTTGGTTAAAGCACATCTTCCTGGGGTCTTTGCCACCCTGTTAGTATTACATTTTCTCCTTCATATATTCTTATCTGGATAAAATGACAAGGTGGAAAAACTCACCACAAAAAAAAGAACAGGAGGCAGTACCGAAGGCTAGGGACCTAATCAATACAGATATTGGTAAAATGTCAGATCTGCAATTCAGGACGACAATTCTCAAGGTTCTAGCTGGGCTCGAAAAAGGCATGGAAGATATTAGAGAAACCCTGTCCATAGAAATAAAAGCCCTTTCTGGAGAAATAAAAGAACTAAAATCTAATCAAGTTGAAATAAAAAAAAGCTATTAATGAGGTGCA
>RCUC01158473.1:0-44258 GCA_003697995.1 Taxidea taxus jeffersonii | reverse complement strand
TGGTGATGGAGAGGCCCAGCAAGTGCTGTCACTTCGTAGCTCCGGGGACGGAGACATAAGCTGTCTTGCTCAAATCCCATGGTAAGGGGAAGGGCAGCTGTGACCGGCCTGTCTGGCCTCAGTGAGAATCCCGGCCCTGCCGCTTGCTCGCCCAGACCTTCTCCTTTTCATTTGTGAACCCGAGGGGCAAGTGTTAGCTTTCTCTCACTACAAGAAACATTTATTATCCCGCGGTTTCTGTGGGTCAGGAATCTGGAGGGAACTGAGCTGGGCCTTCTGTTCTCAGGATCTTTCCTGGCCGCACAGTGAGGGCGTCCGCGGGGGCTGCACTCTGACCTGAGGTCTCGGCTGGGGAAGGACCTCCTCTGAGCTCGCTGGCTCACGTGGTCATGGGCGAGATGCAGTTCCTCCGGGGCTGCGGGGTGGAGGGCCCGCGCTCCTCCTTGGCGGCAGGCTGCCTTCCGTTCGTTGCCACATGGGCCTCTCCTTAGAGCAGCACCCGGCGTGGCACGTAGGCTCCCTCAGGGAGACGGGAAGGCGGTACAGAAGACAGAAACTTCCAGTCTCTTTGTAACCTCATCTCGGAAGTGACTGGCTGTGTTCGCAGACTCGCAGTTAGAAGTGAGTCACTGTGCACAGCCCACACTGCCGGGGAGGGAGTCACACCACTCTGCGACTCTCAGGCGGTGGGACCCGAGGGGCCGGCCCGCCAGGGTGTGTAAGGACTGGGAGAGCTGGTGGTTTGTGGAAGGGCCGGGAACCTCTTAGATGCTCAGTGTTCGCTCCTGCCCCTTCCCCGTCCCTGGTTTAAGGACCGTCTGCGGGGTGGCGCGGAGCCGGCAGGAGCGGGCTGGAGGGTGGCGAGGGTCTCGTTCCACGGTGCAGCGTGCCTGGTGCCTGCCCTGGCTCCAGGGAAGCGTCGCTCGTGGGGTGCGTTGGCTGGCCTGTTAGACTCCCAGCTCCTCGCCCGCGTCTGCTGGGTGTGGCGTGTCTAGGGTAATTTGAGAGGGAAATGGGCGTTTGGCGGATGAGAACGTCCAGTGTGTGTTTCCGTGGGTTAGGCAGCTATTTAGGGAAACGCCCGGGAGCTCTTTGGGAGCCCGCGGGTTGAAACGGCCCAGCCTCCCCGAAGTTGCTCGCCTTTCGGTCTCCGAAGGACGCCACCTGTGAAGTCGAGGAGGCCTGTCTGGTACAGCCTCTGGTTGGGGACACTCCACAGGAGAGAGCCGGGTGCCAGACATTGCCACAACCCTCGGAAATGAGTAAGAAAAAAAATTGAAAAGCAGCGACCTCCCCCTAGAACAAGCCGAGCTTTGTGCGAACAGGCTCCAAATATGAAAAGACCATTGTTCCCGGATGGCTTTTTAATTAATGCTCACCACTCACACCCATCAGCTCGCCAAGAAGAGCCGCCTCCTTCCTTCCTCTCTCCACGTGCTCTGTGCCTCCTGCTCTTCTCCCTGTTGCCTTGGGGACAGGTCAAGGGGCCCTCGGGGATGGGAGGATGCCAGCAGACAGCGTGGACAGAAGGTGGTTTCCCCTTTTCTCCTGCCCACGATACTTCTTGTGGGCAGCCGTCCACCTGTTGGAACATGGCCCTCTTCATTTCCAGGCTCAGGAGCCAGACCTGGGCCTTGGGGGCTCCAGGAGCAAAATCCTGGCCTCAGCCAGTTCAGTTCTGCAGGCGTTGCACGCACTTTCTCTTGCCTAAGCCCGGACTCGGGACTGCTTTCTGTGCATTTTAGTTTCCCCTTGGCTATACTGCTCTTTGAGCTAAATCTGGATGGATGAGCCTACAGCAGTATCTGGTAGCCGAGTGTCACTTTCTAGACCAAATCCTGTGATCCTCTGGATAGGGCCAATGATGTGTCAGGTGGGCTAGGCTGAGAACTTTGCCCCTGTATTTTATCTTCCATGGAAACATTTTTCTTTTGTTTATAGCAGCTCCCAAAGTGGTGGGTTGGTCCCAAGTCCTTTTTTTATTGGTCCCAAGTCTTTTTGTGTCATAGGATCCCGCAGACGCAGCCTCGGTGGGTGATTCTCTGTAACTTTGTGTCGGGGACATGGGTATCTTGTGCACCCAGGGCAGAAATCATTCAGTGTGATCTTGAGTTCACAAAGGAGTCTGTCACAGTTGAGGACACACCAACACGGAGACATCATGTGGCCGCCACAGAGTTAACTACATACCATCGTGAATGTTCAACTTAGAGGGTTGCGAGGATTTTAAATTAAGAAACCCCAGGGGTCTAGTTGAGTGGTGGACGCACCCTGGAGAGAAGATCTGATTGACCAGATAAGTTATACAGGATTCCTTGAAAATCTGTTCGTTCCAGGCCCAGCCAGCTTAACTTCTTGACATGTCACCCCAATATAATTGTAAATGCCGTGGGAAAGAATCTTGAAGTAGGGGTGGATTCTGTGAAGTCTGTGAGTGGGAAAAACAAGCCTGAATTATTACAGTGAGGCCAGAGTAGAGGTTTGTTTTAGGTTCTCATCAGCAGAGGAGGCCAGGGTCTCAGGTCGCTGTCACTGGGTAGCCACCAGCCATGTGTGGCTACCGAGCACCTACAGTGTGGCTGGTGCACATTGAGCCGTGTGGTAGGGGGAACACACACCAGTTATCCAGGGCTTAGTATGAAAACAATGGGGAAATATCCTTTTTTGAGACATTGGACCTGGATTACATTTGAAAGAAGATTTTAGCTGTATTGGATTACATTAAAAAAATTATAATTTCACCTGTTAACCCCCCCCCCCCCATTTTAATGTGGCTACAAAGACTTTTTTTTTCTCACCTAAGTTAAAAAAATGCTTTATTTAAATTCAACTTAGTTAACCTACAGGCTGCTAAGAAATTTTAGGATTATATATGTGACTCCCATTTTAAAGATTTTATTTTTTAAGTTATCTCTACACCTGATGCGGGGCCGGAACTCAATCTTGAGACAAAGAGTCGCACGTGCCACTGACTAGGCAGCTCCCATCTTAGATGAAGGATGGCCGAGCAAGGGAGACCCCAACGTGTGCTCATCAATTCCTGGCCAGGAGTCCTGTGATAAATGCTTTGGGAGACCATCTCTGTTTGGGTTTCATATTCACCCACCCTGGACAGAAATTTGTCAGACTGCGTCTCCCCAGCCAGATTCTGACTGTAAAATGAAGGGACATTTGCCACAGCTAGGAGAACAAGTCGCCCCACATTCTTGGGGAGGCACGAGTGCCATTAGATAGGCAGGGGCTGGGGGGCCTCACCATGGCAGGCCCAGGGGGCTTGAGCATTATTGCTCAAGTGCTAGAATAGCCCTCCTGGGTAAAGAACTCTTACCCAATGGAGGGGCCTTTCAGGGAAGGCTGCTGTTGCTCAAATGGACCTCCGGACCCTCTCAGTCCAGTCAGTCATTCCAGGCCTGCAGGCGAGATAGCGCCGTTCTTCAGCAGTGTTAAGACTTTATCCCACCATCATCGATGGGCGCCGAGGAGCAGTTTCACAGGGAACCTTTTGGTGAAGAAGGTACGCCTTTTTAAAAAGCAAAGTTAGATTTATGTTGGTGATTTCCTTTCCCAGTTGGTTTGGGAGCATCCCTTTTTGACCAGGGCCCTCCTGTTCTCTTTCAGAAGCACCAGATCTTGCCCTCATGCACAGAGAATGGTGGGGAGGCTTTCTTGGCAACAAGGAATGGTTTTTACGAGTCAGAGGGTCAAGGGTTCACCATACCAGTTGTCAGAAGTAATAACTAGAGGGCTAGCAAAACGAGACTGACTCTGAGCTGCTTTTCAGTGTGTCTTTCCTGTGATCCTACGTCCAGAGTACTGGTTAAACCAGTCTGTATCTGGCTGATTATTATCAATAAAGTCAACTTAATTCTGTGGCCAGAAACTGTCTCTAGCAGCCAGCAGCTTAGGTTTACCAGGCGAAACTGCCATTGTGACTGTGCTGTGCTTTTCGTGGAGGGCAGTGCCTCTTCATGGGAGAAGTTGGGACCATTTCTGCATGGAGGGGGTGGGGAGAGGAACAGTGCCCGCCCCATCTTGCATACTCATAGCTGGTTATGAATGTTGTTACGAGCTTGGTCTCTCTCCATAGAGAGTTAATGGACTGTTGTTAGCATATTGGTACTTGACAATGAATGGATAACTGCACGGGCTGTAGATTCTGACCCTTTGTTGGAAACCTACTAGGTGGCGATTGGTAGCCTACACACATGGGGTCACGAAAGATAAAAAGCCACATGTAAGGAAGCCACGTGTAGCTGGACTAGTAATTACCCACACAAATAATTATCTACATTTAGGAGCTTAGGAAAAGTAGGAGAACCTATGAATAAATAGTCACAGTCAAGTGGAGGACATGGATAGCTCAGTGCCTCTTGAACAGAAAATTGAAAAATTCTGGAGCTTCAGGGCTTTGGTGGCTGGAATAATACAAATGTTTATTTGCATTTTCAGTTTGCACTGTTCTCATATGGGCTCCTCTGACCCTCTTCACAATCTCAGAGGTCATTTGCCCAGACCAGGACCTCTCCTGGGTTCAATGGTGAGTTGCCAAGGCCCGGTGAACTTATGTGATTCGCCCAAGGTCATGTAGTTAGGGAGGGTCCGGACTCAACACGGGGTTTGGGGGTCTGATTCTTGTGTGCTTGCTGCACACCGTGCCACGTCCCTCACCTACAATTTCTGTAGCAGCTTGGAGCGCTCTGGGAGTGACTGATAGTCTTTGTAGGATTCATCTTCGAGGAACTTAGGGCTTAGGAATATGGCAGCTATAGTTGTGTAAGTGATTGGAGGGACAGAAAAGGTGTCTATCAGAGAGGTCTGTGCCAGCAGCTTAATTTCCTTTATTTCAGGACTGGAAGTTATTTAAATTACTTTATAGACTTCCTGTTTCCTTGCAAGAGCTCATTAAGTCCGGGCTGAAAGGCCCTTTGCCATAATGGAGTTGCTAGGCCTGTAGTTCCCATTTCCGCCTCTAGGACACGCAGGTTGGAGAGGTCTGTGCTGAAAAAGGAGAGTTTGGTAAACTCATTTATGGTGACCCTTTTCACAGAAGTCCAGTTAGGACTGGACATTGATGATCTTCCTCAAGGATAAAGAATTTCCCAGCGTCCTGGACTCTGAGACCATTTTCCGGACTTGTGAATTTTGCCAGTATGTCATGAGATGAGGCAGGCACAGCTCCTCCGGCCATAGGCCCAGGCACCCTGCTTCCATTTTTGGCGATGGGAGCACAGCCTTGGATGAGATGGGGCTCTGAAATGTATGCTGTGAAGACCGAGGATTTCCCCAGTAATGAGGACGAATGTTAATATAAGCGTGGATTACCTTCACCCTGTCTTTGGCTCGATGGGAAGGCTTTCGGACGGGGATTTCAGAATCACACTGCAGCTTTTGAATGGTACCCAGAGGCAGCTCTTGAAGAGAGAAGTGTTTGACTGGATGGTTTACCTTTGAACTTGCTGACAAAATGATTTTAGGTGACCAGGAAGTACCCCACTCCATGCGCATCTATAATTGATCCATCAGGGGGAAACCTGTCCCTGCGCTCGGGCCTGAATTTGTTGCGGAGTGCTAATGAGAAATAGTAGCAACAACAAGCAGGTGTTAGGAGGGATCGAGGATAAGTGGTGTCAACATCGAGAAGCTGTCGCTGGCTCCCCGTGGATGCGCGGGCCAGCTGTGATGCACAGAAGCCATGCTGCTTACCTGCCATCCACCTGGGGGAGGATCGAAATCGGACAGGCTGCTGCCTCTGGGCCTTCCTTGCCTCAGTCACTTTCATTCCTTGGCTTGAGGTTCTTTGACACACTGTATGTCCCTCTGGTACTCTGTAGGTCCAGAAGGTCTCGGGGATCCCACACCAGGAAGCCGGGAAGGGCCTCATTCCTTCCTAACAGGCAGGTGAGAGTCTTTCCAAAGACAGAGCTAACACGGCGACTTAAACGTGGAAGAGTCAGAATTGCATGTCCAAGTGAATGCTGAGTCTTAAATATTCATTTACAATGTTCAAGTCTATAATTTCTTCATAAAGAATTCTCAAATGATAAAGATGACCTGGTAGGCATCAATTCACTTGTATTTTCTAGAAGTTTTTGATAAGGTCCCTCATAAAAGATTAAGAGAGAACAAAACCCCAGTGTGGTGTAAAGTCCTCGTTGTGGATTAAAAAATGAGAAAGTGACAGGGAACAGAAGGACCCTGGTGGAAAGCTGTTGCTCGTGGTGGGGGTGGGTTAATAGGGGGGTGTCTGAGGAGCTTGCTGTGGGGCCTGTAGTGATTAAGTGTATTAATTGTTTGGGGAAGGAAATAAGAGGGTCTGTTTGTGCTGTGGCTACTCTTACCCTGGTTTTTGTCACTGGATTCAGTGCCTTGAAGGCACCGGGGGCTTGGGCAGTGCAGGGACCAAGGAAAGGAAGTTTGAGGAAGTCTTGAGTGTAATTCACATGGGCAGAGACTCTAGTCCATGGGGAAAAGCTACATCAGCCCCTGAGGAGAGAGGCTCAGCAGTCCTCATGGGCGATGACAGTTCAGTGCAATGGCTTTTGTAGGACAGCAGTTCGGGATGGGGTGGGATCCCAGACCCAAGGGTTTCCTTAAGGAGAAGGGAATGTGCTCTTGTGCACTTGAGTTCTTTCGGCCCCACTGTATAGGAAGGGGGGCAGTTCTCGAGTCTTTCTGGCCATGTTCTTTTTTGTGCAGCCGTATTTCTTTTCAGAGTCATGATGAGGGCAGCCTGCTGTACCTAGAAATGTCCGTCTCCATGTTTCTCTGTGGGGACTGAGCATACCACTCTGAAACACGACCTGTGTGTTCCCAGCAGGTGATTCTACAGATCGCCCAGGGTAACCACATAGCCCCGCATCTGGGATTTTCCCAGTACAGGGTGGCCATGCTGTTGGGAGAGGCAGGCCACTGTGAGTTGAGTGAGTGAGGGGGTGGCCTGGGCAGGGGGTGCAGGCTGGGCAGCTGTGGAGCTATTGTTGCATGTCCTGCCTGCTCACATTTCTCTTTTGCTGTTTCTTGAAGGCCACTAGCCATGTTCCTTCTGTGGCCGCAGTCAAGTTCCTTGGGCATACTGTCTGCCTTGAGAGCTTGTACTTTCCCACATGGGCTCTTCCAGGCAAGCCATGGATTTCTTTCTTAGTTACCCTTCTTTATTTACCGGTTTCCTTTTTAGCTGTCTCCTTACCTAGGTCCCACTTTAAGTGAAACCTGGAAAATGCTGGCCTTCCTCAGAAGTGGTGCCGACTCCCTCCTTTTGGCTGTTCGCAGATGCCTCTGTGTAGGTTGGGGTCCCCCGCAGGGCCTCTGTCCCCCCCCCCCGGCGGGAATTTTTGCAGTCTTGGTCCCACATAGTTAGAAGCTGCAATTACTACTTTGTCGCTAATTACCCGGCCTAACATTAGGTCAGTTTACAGAGGGAGCTGGGAGCCTGTCAGCAAAGGTCAGCCTGAGGTCCTCCCACTAACCAGCCCTCTTGTGATCACTGTACAAGGAAGAAGGCATTAGCAGGGAGGGCTGGGGGCCAGCTCTGGGCTTCATAGTCCTTGCCGGGGGTGGGGGTGGGGGATGGGAGAGGGAGAAGGGAGCCATGGATGACTACAAAGGGGTCAGGGAGGCTGGTAACCCTTCTCACAACCTTTCTCAGAAAGCCTGGAGGGGGCTGAAGCCCTCCTTTTCAGAGATGGGTACATGGAGGAAGCCAGGAGGTGCCAGCTGATGACTTTTCCTGGTTGACTGTTAGAAGGGGCAGTTCAGCCCCTTGGTGGCAAGGGTGGTGGTGGAGGGGGACAGCAGGGCCGATGAGAGAGCCCCCCTTCTGTCTTCTTACCACCTGTACTGTGTTGTTGGCTTATTTTTCCTTTCCGTCGGCTCTCCCATTAAAACCCTGAATACCTGCTCTAGCATCATCCCTAAGCAGTGATCCCCAACGAATCGGAACTTGGGGCTGGTTGTATTGGTTCCTGTATTACATAGATAATGATTCGAATTTAAACTGTTCATCCACATACTTCCTGCTGTTACCCTGTGGCTAGTGGAAAACAGCGGTGGGAAAGACACTAGCCTGGAATCGCGAGTGCTTGTTCTCAAGTCCTCTGTTGCTTTCTCATGACATGTGGGGCCGTGGGTGGCCTCCCTGCTGCTCTGAGCCTGGACAGTGAGGCTGACCCAGCGTCTCCTGTGCCACATGCTTCACTGTCATTAACCCTTACAGCCACATGGGGCAAATGCAGTCTCTACACCTGCTATATGTCTGGGGGCCCAAAGTAGGTTAAGAACGTATAGCTTTTAAACGGCCTCTGTGCTGGGATGTCAGCTGAAGGCACATGGCTGTGGCCTGGTCTGTGCTGTATTATGTCTTTTTTTTTTTAAATTACTGACCCATCCTGAAGTAAGTCTGTCCTGTATCTGCCTGTTGGTCCCAGTGTTAGAAAAAGTGGACTGCAATGGGAAGGACATGGAAAGGAATGAAGGCTCAGCTTCTCACGGGTGGAGCTCTAAACTCTGTTAAGCAGCTGGGGCACCATCCTCGAGGGCATGGTTCCAGTTGTCTGTCTGGCCCGGCCCTGGTTGGGACAGGCCTGGACTTTCCTGCAGTGTTTGCCCTTCCCTTCAGGGCGAGATCAGTATGTGGTCAGTGGGGGCCTCGGAGGCAGGGTGACAATGTGTTATGTTGATAACCTTCTTGCAGTCCGAGACACAGCTTCAGAGCTGTTTAGGAACTCCTTGTTGGGTCTTGTCACAGGTACGGCGCATCTCCCCAGCTCCGGAGGCTCTGGCGCTGCCGGGACCCAGGAGGACGCTGTGCCTTCCTGGCCCTCTGAAATGGCTGAGGGACAGCACCAGGAGGTTTAGCGCTGTTCCCCACGCCACTGTCATTAGCGGTGTGTGCCCCTCTTTGGATAGTCGAAATGGACAGGCCCAGACTTAACACTTTTTGATCGGTATAACAAATGTTCAGAAAGGAAAAGGACCCTGTGTCACTTTGTAAGTTCGGAAGGTTTGGCTGGAGGGGTCTAGTGAACGTGTCATGGGAAGTAGTCAGGGGAAGGTTTGAGGCCAGAACCTAGGCCTCTGGCTCAAGGAGCCCCAGGCCTGTGCATGAAAGGTGCTTTACAAAACTATTTTACTGAACTCCTTCCCACCCCCCCGCCCTGCCCCGCGTGCTGATGAGCACTGCTCCCCCCAAATAACTTCACGTTCTTGTAATTAACATATAATTTGATACCTAGAAATTCATCCTGGGTGGAGCTGGAAAGGATTACTCAGCTTTAAGCAATTTAGACTCTTGGGTTCTAGAACTCTGTGTGCTGTGTCCCAGCTCTCCTATTACTGCTAACTTGTTTTGCCAATATCCTTCCTACTTGTTTCTTCCTTCTGCCCTGTGCAGTTGAGTGAAATGATGATACGGTATGGTTTTGCATTTAAACAACAACTGAAGGGTTGTTGACTCCTCTGTGTGGACTGCCTGCTTCTCCGGCATGTGTGTCCTCAGCTCTCTTCTCTCACTGGCTGGTGGAATTGGATGGTGCTGTAGTTTATTTCACTTGCTGCTGCTGCTTCATCAAGGTGGTACCATCAGTATTAAAAAATGCAGTAAGTAATTATCAGGGAAGAATAAAGATGAAAAATTAGGATGGCTTTGCAATTTTAAATTTATTTAGAGTATATGCTGACGGTTATAAGTTTTGTTGGAGAGTTTATTTACTGTGTTAACACATGTATTAATGTGGGGGGATCATGGTTCTCAATGTATACGATGCCTGCCCATTTAAAGACATAAAGACTAGGGGAACTCTGACCTGGAGCTGAGAATCAGCATAGTTGAAAGCCCATGAGCATATTGTGAAAATAAATCTGAATGTCCCCATGCTTTGAAAGAGGACATTTAGAGCAGGGCAGATGGAAAGTTGTCTGTGATGTAAACGCAGAGGTAAGAGTGAATCCCTTAAACCACAATGGTAAGTGGGTTCTGACTTGGGGGACAAGGCTGCCTCTCCCTTCTCCCGGGTCGTGACTTCCTGATCCAGTGGGTTGAGGAGGAGCTTGGTCCCCCTAAGCGTGCTGTCATCTGTCCGCTGCAGGAAAGGTGGGGCCCAGGAGAGTAGCTCAGAGGTTGCGCGTTTGTTCGCTTTGATGGACTGACTGTGCTCGTGGGTCTTCAGGGCTTGAGAACTTGACTCTGGAAAGCTTCTAAATTTGCTCCTAGTGAGTTGATTTATTTTGTTGAGGTCAAATTAGAGCTAATGGCCCTAATGGTTTACAGTGCTCCTAAATGGGCCTTAGCACTTAGGCAGGCTTGGCTGGCCATTTTGGGCGGGTTTCCAAGTGTGGACCATATCATTCTGAAGGTATCTTTTTTTGTTCAAGTTATTGTTGCGAGTACAACTTCTCTATGTAAGCGAGGTTAAAACGTAACAGCAGAATTAGTAACACCTAATAGTCAACTTTCTCTTGGTATCAAACGCAAGAATGTGTTTGTTCACGTGGGCCATGGGGGCATCTGGTGAGCGAGCATGGCGTCCAGTGAGGGTTCAGTCATTGGCGATTGTGCTCTGCCCCTTTCCCTAGGAGTATATTGTTGATGAAATGCGGTAATGGGGAAGCCTCAGATTTTCTTTGACTCTTCCTGGTTGCCAAGTCGGCTCTTGTAAGAGCAGGTAACCAGGTTAAACTAATCTTGGTGCATCCCTTCCAGCCATGCTGTGATATCTGTAAGTTCATGGCAAGGTCTTTGGCAAGAGGATTTTAAAACTGGCTCGTGTCCCCTGATTTCTATGTGATTGGGAGTAGGAGGAGCAGACAGGTGTCTGCAGAGGAGGTACGAGTCTCTGCTGGCCCACAGTATTAAATCGTGCATATGTATGCATAGGCAGGCTCCGTGAGCAATGATCTCCCAGGGCTGTGAGGTACAGCTGAAAGGGGAGAGAATCCGGAGGCTGGAGGTTTCACTCCCTAAGCTGAGGTGGTGGAACAAGGTAGAGGCAGGAGCAGTGGTTAAAGATTTCTCCATGCTTTGATTGGGAAGGACGAACAAGTTCCTTCCGATCATCTTTGGTCCATGATCTCTTAGAGTAGTGTCCCCTAAGTTGCAGATGTGGCTTTGAAGGTCAAGTCCAGTCAGATTGTGTTGTGAGATAAATCCTATTGGCCGGTATGGACTGAGCCAGAGCTGTTATCGAAGGTTGAATTTGAGGGATGGGGGTTTTGCCTTTTAGTTGCTCGTGGAATGGCTACTGGCTTCTTCTCAAAACTTGGGTTCCTTTTTTTCCCTCTTGCATACTCTGAAAACACACTTTCAGTATATCTGCAAGCTTTGCTATCTCACTTATTCTCGAGACGAGATGGAATGGGTTTTCCCTTGAACACTTTGAAGAATATCATGCCACCTGGGAGATGTCTACTTCTGCTGAGAACAAAATCTCCACGTTCATCTAGTTTATCTGGAAAATAGCATCATAATCATCATGAACAGTGTTTTAAATGGGAAAACTTGGGTCTCAAAGCAGATGGCTATTTCTGCAACCAAGAAGGAGTTAATTTCCACCATTAATAAAACTAAGCTTTTGTGTCGGGCTTCATAGAACCTGAGACCCGAGCCTAGGGCAGCAGCCAGAGCCACCATTGGGTTGTGTCTGTGGATGTGCCTTCTGAACTTGGCATTTGGCCGTGTTCAGTTAGTTTCATGGCCACCAAGTTCTCCAGAGAAGTTTTAATTACAAACCAAGGTGATGTGGTTTCTTAAATGTGTTATAACAAATGGATGTTCGTCCAAGTAGCCCTGCACAGCCCCCTCCATCAATAAAACCCCGTAATTATCACATGGTGGGCTCAGAGGAGGAAATCTCAACGCCCTGAGTATCTAGTCGGCTGTGCTTCCGGCCTCCCTTTCCTGAAGTTGGGGGCAGGGCGAGGTGCTGAAGGAGAGGCCTCTTCTCAGAGGCTTCGAGAGTGATGACACAGCCAGGACAGGCTCCGATGCTGACCCAGGGTGGAACGTGTTAATAGCCCTGGGGCGAGGCCTGCTTTTTTTGGTGGTGGGCCAGGGGTAGGTGTTTGGGGGAGCGCGGTGGTTAAAATGGAAGACCTTGAAATGGCCAATCTTTATTAGTTTTGTAAACAGCTTGAGGAAGCGCTGGGAGCATCTTGCAGGGACCCTGCAATTATCATAATAAACAGTTTTATCATCTGCTTGGCAATCAATATTGTGGCTTATGCTGCTTTAGTATCTTAGTGATATTGATTACCTTAACAACTGTGCTGCGGTCAGCTTCCATTAACCCTTGTTCTGCCAGCAGGGCCCGTGCCTTCCACCGTTGGAGGGGAGACTCATGTGGTCCCAGCCCAGGCGAGTGCTCGAATTTGACAGCTCACCAGAGAGTCAGATAAAGCTTTTTATCGCAAGGCGCCAACAGGAGGAAGGGTTTTAACCAGGGAATCCTGAAGCTAGGGCATCTTTTTAAAGGCATCTTTCTTTCTTTCTTTCCTTTATTTTTATTTTTTAGGAGGTGGTGTGTAGAACAGTTACAGTAGTGGGTTTTCAGCAGTGGCTCGGGCCTCTGAATATGAAGAGTGGTGATTCTGATTCTTCTCTGCCGGGACTCTGTCCGCTGCTCCCCCTCAACTCCTTCTCCGCTCTCCTCAGCGAGGAGGACAAGTGTGGAATTGAACAGGGAGCTGCAATGTGTACGTCATCATGGAACAGGCATTCCTGGGACTCTGAGAATTTGTTTTGTGATCCACATTTTAATCCTAGAAAAACACCTATCTTGGGACATCTCGTAGGATTCAGTTGAGTGTCCGAGGTGCATTGGCCAGCCGGAAGGTGACAGAATGCTGGAGATAGATTTTGATGCCCCTGGAGATTATAGCCCTCCGCTGGCGGTCCCCCGTGTCCGGTTTGGTTAATGTTGATGCTCCCCTTTTCTCCTGATGAAGCAAAGACAGCAGGGATGCTTTACCCTAGGAAGCACCTGGGATTGACTCCCTGGATCAAGCCAGTAGTTAGGGACCAGGTAATGTCCAAGTGACAGTCACCCAGAAACTTTGGGGACAGGATCTTGCCAGCAGTAGAGGTGGTGGTGTGCGTGATTGTGTTGATTTTCCATTTTTTTTCTTTTAACTTATATGTTTTATTTTAAATATGTATATATGTGTGCCTACATATGTATAGGCATATGTGTACATGTATATATGTATAGGCATATGTGTATATGCCTATACATATATATAAGCAGATAAGAAGCTGGGGGTGAGCTTGCATGCCATATCCAGTCGCTCAACCCCTTTGATACAATGTTAGTGAAGACCACCCTAGGGGTCTTCAACATCCCATAGGCAATACCTGTATTGAAGGCAAAAAGTGCAGGTGCTCTTGAACCTGGCTGACATTGACCTCCTTTGAGAAGCCAGCTGCCACATCTAAGAGTCAGTCTGTAATGTCATTGAGTTTCATGGTGTCGCTGGGGAGTGGAGGAGGAGCAAAAAGCAGAGGCAGCAGTGCTTGGACTTGGAGGAGAGCGAATTGTGTCAGCACCTGCCACCTTCCTGCCCTTTCTGTGCCAGGCTTCAGCCTGTGGCTTCCTTGTCCTTCATGGCTGCCCAAGGAAAGCCAGGGGTAGAAATTCTTCAGATGGGGCTGAGGTCTGTAGGTATGTGATGAAGGAGAGGGCTGTGGGCTGAGCTTGGGGAAGTCCAGGGAGGTACAGGCAAGGGGGTCAGAGGTGTATAGAATTCCCAGCGAAGGGCTAAGAGTCCCTATAAGAAAGTGTCGGCCCACAGAGTATGGATAGCAAGAATGTAAGGCTACACAGGCTTTACCTGGTAAGGCCCCGCGTGGTTATCACAAGACTTAACCTCAGTATTAAGCCACAGGCTAGATGGACAGGGCTGAGCTTACAGATGGCATGAACAGTTAGACCTGTGCAGGTGAGGGAAGGGTCCCAAGGAGTAGTGGGGGGTCTTTTCTGTCCAGAGGGAAGCTGGTGGGAATGGTTCTCCACACATGGTTGGAGAGTCTACACGGGGTCATGGCTTTCAGCCTTCTCTTCTGATCATATCTTACCAGGTCACCCTCCCCGTGACTAGGATGTCAGGGGGTCCCTGCCCCCACTGTCCCCTATTCTGGACCCACCCACTTCTGTTTTCATTCTCCTTCTGCCAAGACGATGCTGGTTCTACAAATTGGAAAGTTTTATTTGAAGCCTAATGCTCTTCCTAAAAATGTCCCTTAGATCAGTTGGGCTCAGAGGGATGGTGGTTACAAAGTTGACCAAAGCTCCGATTGCTTTCCCTCCTGACAGGATCTGCAACTCAGAGGGCTCCAGCATGATGGCAGAGGGTGGACTAGATCATTCCTAACCATATAATATACAGCATTTGTGTTGGAAATGAGGCCAGTTCCCCAGCTTTTGGTTTCATGTAGATTTGCGCACTTGTAACTCAGGAAGATGGGTCCTGAAGAAGTCATACCGTGGCCAGCCTCACTCTTTACCTTCCCCACTGGGTCTTAACTTGAACTCTGTTAGTACTAGCTCTTCTAAATCTGACCTCATTCGTGAGGATCTCCTAGACATTGACAGCATTTTACTGTCTTCTTTTCACAAATAGCTTTTTGAGCCAAGCAGTCAGACTGTCTCAGGCAGGAGTATGGGCGGTGTGGTCAAGAGCATTTTAGGGGGAGTTGCACTCTGCCTGCTGATGTCTTACATTTTGTTGTGGCCAGAGATCCTTGGTTCAGCATTTGGCGCTTTACTAGGTGCTTTTCCAAGCCCTATAACCCACTGATCTATGTAAAATTTTGAGACTTAATGTTTTCCATCAAGGTTCTTGGCTGTGTGGCACAGTCCCATGTTTGGTATTATGTATAACTCCACTTTTTAGGCGTGAGCAGTGAACTATATTATGGGGGGGATTTTTGGTGTACTCAGATTTATTTTGCTAATTTAGAAGATGAAATGTCGTTTTTGAAGGGTTTGGAAAGATCATTCTCTTTCAGGAAGTGATACCTTCATAGAGAAAAAACACTGGAGTAGAATCTGGAGACCAAATCCTGGTCCCTGATTGCTACTAACCAGCCGGTGACCTGGGGAAAGAACAACTTAAGAGTAGTTACTCTCATGTCTGATGAATCTCTTTAAACCCATAAGATCTGAATTGTGATTCCCATTCTGTCTACTTAACAAGACAAGATTGCTGGAGGTCGAATGAGAAATGAACATAAGAGTGTTTGAAAATGTATAAAAGACCGTGTAAATTGATGGAGCATTGTTACTTGTGCCCAGGAAGGTCGGTGCTGGGTGTGATTGTTTTCTTGGTCAAATACTAATGCTACTGTGGAAAAGTCCATTGCGAAGAGTATTTCCCAGAAGCCGCAGCACAGTGATGGGTGTGTATGGGCCCACACATGGCAAGAAGCCCACTTGTCATGGGGCCATCTTGCAGCAGAGCCCGAGAGAACCAGCCCTGTGGGAAGCAACTCAGTTCAGACTTTACAAAGCAATTAAGGTGACTTATAAAACATTCATACCAAGATGAAAAATGATGAACTCAAGAACAGTGGTTGGCAAATATTGCCTTATTTTGTAAACTCACTGAAAGTGTTTAAAATTATTTTTTAACCCATTAAATCAGTAAGTGGAGGCTTTTAACTATCAGTGCATGTGGTTTTCTTAACCAGAGTTTGGCTCTGAGCTCTTATGTCCTCTGAGGCCGTGAAATGGGACCCATTTTGCTCAGTGATGATAGTGAAAGTTACCACATATAAACGTGTCAGAGGCTAAGCCCAGAGTGTGATACAAGCTATCTCTTCTGGTAGTGGTTTGGTAGTGAGTGCTTGTTCTAAGGGTTAAGAGTAGGGGTGGGGTTAGCAGATAGTTTTGAAAGCAAGATGTAGAGGTCAGCTCTTCTAAAGAAAGGAGAACTCATATTTCTTTGGAAAAATGCTTAGCTGGTGGTGAACTTGTCAACTCAAGACTGAGAGGCTTGGGTCAGGCCAGTGCTGTGCTCTTTTCAGAAGTTGTTCCTGAACTGGGTAAAGACAGAGCCTGCTTCTTTTAAAGAAAAAAAATGCATTATATAAAAATGGAATCACAGGATGAACTCATCATCTGGACTTAACAGTTCACTTAAAAAAATTTTTTTTGAAGATTTCTATTGATTTGAGAGAAATAGGGTGAGAGCGAGAGAGAGAGAGAACCCAAGTAGGGTGAGGGTTAGAGGGAGAAGCAGACTCCCCATTGAGCAGGGAGCCCGATGCTGGGCTCCATCTTGGGACTGCAGGATCATGACTTGAGCCGAAGGCTGATGCCTAACCTGCTGAGCCACCCAGGCACCCCAACGGTTCACTTTTTGTTCCATTTGTTTAATCATTTTTTCATTGGCTTTGATTTTTAAGTCCAAATAAAGATATCACAAGACTTTATCATTTTGTTAGGTGATAATACTGTGTTTACGTAACAAAGTTAACGGACTCTTAACATCATCCAATCCAAAATCACTTTTTAAAATGATCCGACCATCCCTAGAATGGCTTTTTACAGTAGGTCCGTTAGCACTGGTCCCCAGAGGAGCTCCCCATAGGAGGCCTGTGTAGTGTATTTGGTTTCTTAGGTCTCTTTACCTGGGACAGCAAAATCCCCTGCCCCTTCCCCTGCAACTCCAACCTCCCTATGTGTTCCTGCTTCTCCCCTTGCCCCCGCACCAGCCCGTGGATTTTGAGGGATAATGGGGGAATAGCTATGTGTGTTAAAAAGAGCACTGTTCATATGGTGTGAAGATACAGCCAGGTCCTCTTCCTAGCTCTGCCACTGACAAGCTCTTTGACCTTGGGCAAACCGCCAACACCCTCTGGGGTCATTATTCTTGTCCATCAGAGGAGGCCGTAAGCCTGAATGGTCTCCAGCTCCAGCGTTCTCACTCAGACCACTGCAGACAGACACGGGGTGGAGGCACCTCTTGCTACCAGTCCTTATCCCGGTTTCTGTAATTGAGAATTTATTGGTACCGAATACTGAGCAGTTGGCTTGTTCTTTTCCTCTTGGCCACTGTGAGTGCTATACCTAAAACAAGGTTATTGTGGTGTTGGTTTTCCCCCCTTTCTGGACTTAGAAAGTTTGGAGTCAAATTTTCTGCTTTGTGTGTTGGTTATTACTGTATACATACATATAAGCTTCATTTTTGGCTCAAATTTTCCTCCCCTCTTGTTTTTTTTTTTCCTTTTTCTTTTTTCTTTTCTTTCCTCTTTTGCCCTGGCTTCAATTTAGGCTGTGATGTTGTATTGTATGTTCTTGTAAGCAGTATAAATAAAGGGCTGCGTGCCCGGTGTTCTTACGTGACTCTGACTTAGTTTGCGAGCTCATGGAACCCAGGGGCCCCTTCCTTACGTATTGTTTGCTTTGTTGAGCCACAGGTTGGATGCTCAGAAAAAGCTTACTGACAGATTTTGGCTTGACCTATTGTCATCGTTTTTTTTGCATTTAAAAAAGTCTCCTATTTTAGTGGGAAGAGTTGCTCGGAGCAGTGTTAATTTTGTTGATGGTGGCCTGGTTCTGCTCTGATTCACGTTTCGTATGGCATAACAGCCGAGGGAAGTCTGGTCAAGCCACTCAGCCGGCGGATGTTTTTTTGTTGGTTGGTTTTTGTTTCTGTTTGTTGTAGGACTTGTCTTCCTGAGCAGCTCCTCGATGTTTTTTGGTTTTGTTTTGTTTTCATTGTTTGTTTGCTTTTGTTTTTTTCTTCATGAATCTTCGGTGAGTGAAGCAATCTTTGCTGGGCCAACTGTTGGGGGTGGGGGGATCTTAATGGCTAAAACGGTGGCCATTCTGCGCATTCCGAAGTTCACCTCTCGTCCTAGCCGTGGACACAAGGCTGGTGTGGGGAAGCCGGGGATGATGGAGATGTGTGAATCAGAATGTGTCAACTGCCATGTCTGCAAGAAAGTAAACTAGACCCTCAGATGTGCTGCGTCTTAAGACTCAAGTGTGAGGGGGCACGTTTTCTCATAGACTCCTGCTCTGCTTTCCTTTGCAACTAAGAGCCTGGCGAGCTCTCAGGAAGGCGTCAGTCCCAGCTGGCTCTCTCCATCACCTCCCTGGAGCTCTGCCTCCTCGACTGTCTAAGAGAGAGGAGGGTTGGATGTTGGTCCTGGAGTGTTAGGGGAGGGTCAGAGTTTGCACATGCTGGGCACTGAGCATAGTGCCTGGCACACAGTAGGCACTCAGAAATGGCAGTCACCTCCTGGAAAATGTCTCTGAGTGATTGGGGGATATATTTAACTATTGCACAGTGGCCTCCTCTTTTCTTACTGGCTGACGCTTGCAAAGAGATCCTTTACGCATTTGTTTTGAGAGGCTCTGGGGCTTGACTATGAGTGCTCCTCTTCTGGGTCCCCGGAAAACTCTGTAATGGACAGAAAACTGAGATACCCTTGTTGGTTGAAGGAGTTCTGTTGTTGTTCTCCCAAGCCAGCCTCACGGCCTTTATCTTCTCATTGCCATGTTGGAGAGAGCACTTCCAATCCTCTGCTCCATGTGGACTTAGTCCAGAGGAAGGCGAGACCCCCCCTCTGGGGGGGGGGGTTCTGGGTGTGGCAAGGAAGTTGAGGCTCATGGCTTACAAGTTTTCTTCTAATGGAATTTCCCATCACTTACTGCCCTGCTGATTTCTGATCAATGAAAATGAAATTGCATCACCTCCTTAGAGGCCCCACGTATGCCTGCTGCTTCCAGCTGTGTCAGTTCCGGTAAAATAATCTCATCAGGCGTGCGAGAGGGTAATAGGAAATAAAAATAAAAACCCACAATTAGCAGGAGGCCTTGCAGCTGAGTAACACTTTCCGTCCCGGAGGCAGAAAGGGCTGGGTTGTGAATGCTTAGGAAAGATTCCCTTAAAAAAAAAGAAGAGAAAAAGAAAGAAAGAAAGAAAGAAAAAGAAAAGAAAAAAATCTCCTGGTCCTTTTTCTTCATCCTTCTTTTCCCCCCCGCCCTCACATCTCCTGAACAGTCTCTCCAGCCTTTACATGTGGATGATTTAAAATTAGGCAAGAGTTTTTCCTGCCCTACTTCTGAGGCCAGTAGAATTGCTGTGTGCTGAGCATGTTCTGCGGTGGCGCTTGCTTTTCTCCCTCCCGAGTCACCCGCAGATAGACCCCAGAGGAATTCTAGATGCTGCAGCTTCTCCCACTGGCCTGTGACCCGGAGCCAGATGGTGGGGGGTGGGTGGGTAGCTGGAAGCCAAGGTAAAGTTGGTAAGTAGGCTTTGCCGAGCTGCTTCATTTGAATTCGTAGACTTGATGCTTTAGTTTGTTAGTCCTTTGAGAACAAGACTTGCTAGGCGCTCCCCCCACCGCCCAGCCAACCCGCCTCACGTTAGTCTCTGAAATGCCCCATGGTCACGTGGAAGCTGGGCCGGGCCACCACCCTGTGGCTTGCAGTGAACATGGGCACACGCCAACCCCAGCACCTCACACAGCAGGGGAGATTGAACACTGCCTCCAGAATATTCTGCCACTTCAGTGTGGGGAGCCTAGAGAGTCACAGAGCCCAGCCTAAGGAGGAACCAAGGCCAAAGAAACCAGGATGGGGAATACAAAGGGCAAGTGAGGATGTGGGAAACCTGTTGGATCACCTGAGAGGAGCCAATAGAAATGGGATCATCTCATCTCTTGTCAACTTGACAGCATTAGAGGAAAGTAAATGCTCATATAAAGCCCATTTCCTTGGTGCTAGCAGTTTCGCATACCCTTCAGCTCAGGGTGGGGAAAATTCTGGGCTTTTGGGAAATGACTGATCTCAGACATCCCTACTCTTCCTTAAATTGCTGACTTCTATGTGGGTCGACAGCGAAACCTCCAGGAGGGATTAGTACTAAGGGGCGTAGTAGGGATACATCAGAGTGTAGGGGCAGCTATGTCCCCAGCACCGTAGGGTCTCCGGGCAGTTGCACAACTTGCCAAACCATGTGTTGCAATATTCAAACCGTAGTTTTCCATGTAGTGGACATCAGAGGTCATCACTGAGTACATGCGGTTAGTAGAAGAATAGTTTCTGGCAGTATAGCAGGAAGATTCTGGAATGGCGGGGAGCAATAACCTAGATAATTGTCTTGATACAGCGAATCCAGTGGCCATGGGAAGTGCTGACTCTATCCCTATCGGCGTCCTGACTGTTACTGTCCATGTTCTTATTTCACACATCTGGACCCTAATGAGAGCAAACCGGTAGGACTCTATTGCTAAGAGGGATGCTGTTTATATTGTAGGCACGCCATAAATATTTGTCGCATGGATAAATAAAGATCATTGGGGCAGTTAGTGAGTTTGGGGCTACGTATTCGGCACAGGAGCTTGAAACAAAGACCACTAGGGCCAGAACCCCAGCAGCCTCTGTATTACTGTGGTCCGTGGGCTGGCCAGGTTGGATTTCCTTGATCTCAGCCTGTATTCATATGGGGATCTTCTGGAGAGGCAAGAACAGTTTCTACAACTTTCTCTTGTCCTGGAGCTGTGCAAGATTAGCATTGCCTTCTGCAGTTTTGGTGGGATGAGCAGAGCTCTGGGGACGAAAGAAGAGTTGATGCCCGGTCAGAACGGAAGCTGAAGTTCTTTATGCTAACATGCATTTTTCATATGTTTGTGTGTTTGTACAAATACGTTTCTCTTCTCTCATCCTAGACACTTAGCACGGGGTCTTGATCTACATTGATCACATTTTATGACTTGAACTGGCAATTCGCCCCCAGGGATCAGACCTAACCAGGGTGTTCAGGAAGCCATTAAGGAAAAATATGTAACCACACTCGTTCCCAGACTCAATTGTTCAGTCTTAGCACTGCTTGGAGAAGAGACTTTCAAGCATAATTAATCTGAGGCCTATTTAATGTGGACCTCGGCGAGGCTTCGCAGCAGCTACTGATCCAGAAGCAGCATTTGCATTTGGAGCAGCGAGAGGAGAAAGACCATCTGGCCTTTAAAAAAAAATTTTTTTTTCTTTTCTTTTTTTTTTTTTTGCTGAGTTTGAGAGGGTGTAATTATTACCCACAGTCTCTTAGTTCTTGCGGTGGTTTCCGGAGGGTTAAGGAAGTGTGAACTCGTGGACCCTTGGACTTGAAGAAGAAATTTTCCTTTGTTGTTTTGCCGAATTCCCAGGGCCGCTCTTTGAAGTGGCCACTGGTAAATATGTCTCAATCTGTTTTTCTTGATTAAAAGTAACAGTGCACATAATAGGTTTCCTAAATACCACATGGGATGGAGAAGGGGCTGTGGAGACTAGGACATGTCAGTCGGTTTCATACCTACCCAACTGTGTTTTAAGCTTTGGAATTTGGAAGTGCTTTAAGCATACTCAAAGGGTAAGCGGACTGTACCCCTTTTCAGTCTATCTTGAAGTCCTCCAAGGCCCCGATGACCGTTCCTGCTGTTCTTTCACTAGGCCATAAAGAAGGGAATTGAAATTTGAAATCACTCCTGAGGCCATTAGGATTTAAGGACTACCCAGCAGGAAATGTGCGTGTCCCCTATTTTCAGGTGAGTAAGATGAAGCCATTGAGGGGGAGTTCTGTGGCAGAATCACGGTCTGTGTGTGCCTTCCAAATGCAGAGTTGGGGGAGCGCTGGGTGAACACAACCTGGAGGGCAATCGGAGGGCATCCAGCCAAGACACACCCTTCCCGAGGCATCCTTTGTGGTGGTTTCGCCTTTGCATGGAGACCCGTCTTCATGCCTCCGCCAGGTGCTGAGCCTTCCAGCTTCCATTCCTGCTCTGGTTCGTGGTGGGTCTTGCTCCCTGCTGCTGAAAAGGCTGTTTATGCTGATGAGCCAGGGAAGATCTGAAGAACTTGCTGCGCTGGCCTTGGTGAGAGGCCCTGTGTGTGTGTGTGTGTGTGTGTGGCCCCATTCATGAGCCTTCAAAGGGCAGGCCTTGTTTGTTTTGTTGTGGTGCCAATTCCAGAGCCTTGGGCCAGAGTGCACTGCCGCTGGTAAGCCCACCGTGTGGCCTTCTTCCTGCCAAGAGGGAAAGACGCTCCTTTCTGAGAGTCATTTCAGAGATGCCAGCTGAGGGAGACTGTGCTTCCCCAAGGCCATTGCTTGCCTCACCTGTACCGGCCTTCTCGGTTGTCCCTGGTACGACAGGTGGCGGAGTTATTGGAGAGCATGGATTCCTCTCTCCAGGAAAGTCGGATGGGGTTTTCCAGGTGCTGCCACAGACCAGAGAAAAGCAGCTGTGCAATGTTACTCATCTATTTCCACGTAGATTGGATCTGTGTAAAAGGAAGCTCAAGGCCTGGGGCTGCTTCTACCTGTATTCCTTTGGGAGACAGCAAGTACAATAGAGAATCTGCCCAAGTTTGGGTTCTCTTGGGTCTGTGCAGCCTTGAACTACAACAGATACTCCTGTGGTTCACATTAAATGTCCTACAGAGAATTCCCTAGTAAGAATTCAAGAACCCTATTAGACTCCTCGTCCTGTTAAACGGTAACACTGTCCATGAGGCCGAAACCTTGTGTGTAGTCGCTGGTATACAGTAGACGCCTGACTCCCCCCAGCCCCTGTGCCCCAAACAGAACTGTACTTCGGGATTTGCTTGGCTTCCTGGATTTCTGTTTCCCTGACCAACTGTTTAAGGTGGCCAATACGAGGCTGCCTCTGTAGATCTCAGGCCTTCTGTAATTTTGGAAAACGAAATCGACACTATAAAACACAAAACACTGAAGTGCTCGAGTATCATACCTAAGCCTCAGAATTAGGATGATTGGGTCTTTGGTGATTAATTCCCCATAATGTTGACATCAACATGCTCCCATTGTTACCTGCGGTGTTTCCTGGAAGGAGAAGAAGGTATGCTGCCCGTCAGCTTTTTGTCCATACCGCCCGCTCAGCATTGCGCTAAGAGATGAAGGGAAGTACAAGCTGATTTTTGCCCTCAAGCAGCTTATTATCAAGTTGTAGAGCTAAAAGCGACCCACATGACACAGGGAGCAACAGTTCAGAGGCAGCGTGGTGATTACTGTGGTAGTACCAAGAGGAGACAGATCTTCATGGGCTCGAGTGATTGGAGGGGGTTTTGTTGCCTGTGTGGTGGAACTTGAGCTTCTTAAAGTATGTCCAAGGTTTGGGTAAGTGTTGAGGAAGAGAAGGGACCTCCAAAGGGCTTGGGACTATAGGGACAGTGGTAAGAATGCACAAAAATGTGGAGATGATGGGGAGAGACCCTTCTCTTGGAGGGAAGCAAGAGTGATGATTAAGTAGTTGCATGGGGGTAGATTCTAGACTATTTTTTTTTAAAGATTTTATTTATTTATTTGGCAGACAAGTAGGCAGAGAGGCAGGCAGAAAGAGAGAGAGGAAGCAGGCTCCCTGCTGAGCAGAGAGCCCGATGCAGGGCTCGATCCCAGGACCCTGGGATCACGACCTGAGCCGAAGGCAGAGGCTTTAACCCACTGAGCCACCCAGGCGCCCTGATTCTAGACTAGTTTATAACCAGTGTGGAGAGTGTAAGGTTTGATTATTTTGGCATTTGGCTCTTGCAGAGGAAAGGCACTGCATGAATATGACATTGGGAAGGCTAGACTGATCTTTCCTTTCTGCTTTGTGGAATCAAAGATGGTACCAGGCGTTCCATCCAGAGAGACCAGACTGGTTGGTGAGGGGCACTTCTGTTCACGGTGTTGAGCCCTGCTGAGTGTTGAGTGATGGATGGATGGCCACTTACAGACATCTTGTGGTCTGCTGAAAGTATGAGGTCCATACACAAGCAATAAGTCAGGAATGGATATTCTTGTTTTGGGAGTCAACACATAATTTCAGTAATTGAAACCACCGAAGTAGTTAAGGTAGCTCATGTACAGAGAGATAAGAACAGAGAGTCGGTAGAGGTGGGGTGGGGGTGGCGGGGGTCGGGGAGTGTGATGGTTAAGTACTGGAGGACACCAGAGAGGAGAGGTTTCTGTGGGTTAAAGTCTTAAGGAATCTTACCAAATAAGTGGGAAAGTGCATCCGTGGAGAGCTGTAGGAACAGAAAGAGGGGCAGGCAATGAAGAGATCAGAGAGGTAGGAGGAGAGCCAGAGAAGCTTACCAGGGAAATGAAGGGGACATCTCAAGGTGCGTCTCAGGGTGCAGTGGTTGGCAGTTCTGAATGCAGGAGAGATTGAAGATGTTGAAAGTAGAAGCAGCCTCGGGCTGCTCTGAGGAAGGCATTGGTGACCTTGGAGAGAGGGGTGGAATCTTGGAGCCCTAAGGGCCTTCTAACCCACCAGGGAGCCCATGATGCTGCCTTCTGGGAGGGGGCCTGGCATATGTGTGGATCATCATTAAGCCCCACAGTTGCTACAGCTGCACCTCGGAACTGGAGAAATGCAGTCGGCCTCTCTGTAAACTCACAGAGGAGGAGAAACTAATCCGGCTCCAGAAGATGGGTGCTGGGCAGGTGAAGCAGAGGGCAGAGCCCAGTTCTTTGAAGGAGCCAAGGACAGATTGTTGGAAGGAAGGGCAGAGCATTGTCTGAACTGGCAATGCAAGTGGGTCAGACTCTGATCCAGGGGCTCGAGGGTCGTGGAATGTGGCAGAGGGTCGAGCAGGAGATGTCATCAGTAAAATCCTACAGAGCCCTCTTACTCATTGTCAAGGAAAGGACAGTACATCCCTGTGGTAGACCTCACAGGCATTTCACAAAAGGAATACAAATTGCCAATAAGTATTTACAGATGGCCCTTGTCTTATTAGCAAAAAAATCTAAGTTAAAATGAGGTATCATTTCTTGCCTGTCAAATTTCACTGTTTTGTTTGTTTTTGTTTTAAACAAGAAAATACCCGCTGTTGATGAAGGGGCAGGGCAATTGGTGCTCACGTGCCATTGAGCATGAGTTGGAAGGGCTTTCTTTTTTTTTTTTAATTTTATTTATTTATTTGACAGAGAGCACAAGTAGGCAGAGAGGCGGGCAGAGAGAGAAGGGAAGCAGGCTCCCTGCTGAGCAGAGAGCCCGATGCAGGGCTCGATCCCAGAACCCCGGGATCACGACCTGAGCCGAAGGCAGAGGCCTTAACCCACTGAGCCACCCAGGTGCCCCTGGAAGGGCTTTCTTAGAGGTTAGATTGGCTTATGCCAGAGAGCTTTATCCATTGTTTATTACCTTTTAGGCCAGCAGTTCCACTTCCAGAAGTACGTCCTAAGGAAAGAGAGATGTAAGGTCTGGGGTAGGATCGGAGATTTTACAGCAGGAAGGAAGGCTTACCTAGTTTCAGAGACCAACTTAGCGAAGATGTGACTTACATAAACTACTTAACCTAAGCCTCAGGTCCCTCATCTGTAAAATGGATTGTTGCAAGGATCAAGTGAAATGACACATATTTTAGAACATGCTTAGAACCATGCCTGTCCCTACTAAGCAGGTAGCATTGGAGCTGTACTTATTTATGTTAGTTATTTTGTTAATGTAGATGCAAAGATTTGCAAGAGTATATTACAGCATTCACAGCAAAATATTAGGAATTGCCTAAAGGTCCAGTGATAGAATTTAGTGATATTATGCTATGGCCGGAGGATGCAGTATCTGTATAGCCATTAATTCTGAATATTTAATGTCATGGAAAACTTCCATGCTAGATGAAGTTAAAAGGGCGGCTTACGTAAGGAGGTTGGTAAAGAAGGTCTGCATCTCTAGACATGCAGAGCGAGAAAAAAAAAAATCCCTAAAAACCATCTTTCCTACCAGTCACTCTCTGGCTGTTGGAATTATAGGTGACTTTTATTTTAGCTAGTGGGTCTTTCTGCACGTATCCTTTTTTTTTTTTTTTTGGATAATGAACTCATACTACTTTAATCAGGAGAAATTATTGAAAATAAATTTAACATCATGAGATGCCAGATTGAAACCGTAACGGGCCCAGATGGCACATTTTTTACATCCTTTGCTAGCTTTTGCTCAGCAGCCCAGCAGCAAGAATGGAGAGATCAGAAATAGGATCTTTTGAGAGGGATTTTGAGGAAATGGAGAGGAGATGGGAAGTTTTGGGTGCTTGGTTGCAGTCATTGTGGGAAAGTAGCCCATTTAATTGGGAAGATGGCAGGGGATGGGGAAGGAAGGGCCTGGTGAGCTGAGCACCTGCCAGATAGGAGGGATGGCTGATGGGGTAGGAGAGTAGGGTAGCTGCTGTGTTGGGTGAAAGGATGTGCTGCTTTACGTCTGGGAGGAGGCTCAGTGTTTCATGGTTTAAATCTAGATCAGGAGAGAACCATGCAGGTCAGTGATGGCCAAAGATGCTGGTTGTCTGTCTTCAGGACGTGGTGGAAAGCTGCAGGCTGGGTGGGCACTTAAATAAGGAGCTCTGTGCTGGGATATCGTTACATGAAGAACTGGCTGAATTGCCCCAGATACTTCTGAACAGAACAAGCCAGGGTAATAGTTGGGTAGTTTTGCCCTATTTTACTGTTCATGGCTTTGGTCCTTGCCGAACTGTGTGTGTATCCACATGGTTGGTAAGAAATTGTGTTCCTCATATATCAGCTCATTTTTTCCAACACACGCAGACTGGGTTCCACGCCTGGCTCTGCTCCGGATCTTGTGACGCCTTCTTCCTCCCCTGCACGACTCACAGTAACCAGAATATCGCGGTAGTTGTGGATTCCCTGCAGAATAGACTGAGCTAGCAGTTTTCACTTCCAGGCTGATTTATGTTCACTCTGGAAAGAGCACAGATGCACTCATTAGCAAGACACGAAGCTGAGGGCCTGGACAACTCTCGGGGCCTTCCAGGCAGTGGGCCCCCTGCAACATGAGGGACCTGTTCAAGCGTGTGTGTTCTCTGACCTCGCCATAGTTACAGAATAATTCTTAAGACTACTGGGGAGTTGCTACCAAGCCGATGGGATCTCCCCTTTCTGTGATTTCACACTTACTGACTTGAATGCAGTAGCAATATATAAATACCGCTATTGTAGAAAGCATAGGATGAGATTGGATGTGCTTCTTTAGTGGATTCTAAGCTAAACAGATGAGGGTGTGGTATCTTTGCTCCTTGGATGAATTTCCTATGTATCTCAGAATCTGGGTTGCCTTTTGGAGGTTTGGAGGGGGCTGGGAGATGTGGGGATGGTTTATTCATTGCCGTTTTTCTCTGTAATATGTTTTAGTCTAGAGGTAGCAGTGCTCACCATCTGTAGGTTGCTGGGGTTCTTTCTTATGGTTCCTGCCCCTGTCCTTATTTAGAACTGTATTCATCAAGTTAGGGAAATCTGCCCTGATCCAGGATCGTGGATATCTTGGGTAAATGTCCTTTGATAATTGTGTTACTTGAAATTCTGCCCAAGTTAGAATGGTCATTTGTCTTCAGCTAGAGAGCTCTGCCTAGAACCTCTCATTTAGGGGCAGAGAGGCCCAGTTTTTTGTGTCTGTCTACACCTCTCTGTCCAGCATTATAGCCTGTTTCTTTCCTGAAGCTGTGCCAACAGTGAATCTCACAAGAAAATAATGATATGAGGATCAGGGTGGGTTGGCTGTTCATGTATACTTTGGATGGTTCTATATGGAGTCTTGCCCTAGACAGTTACTTTCTTCTCCTTGTTTTGACATAAGTTTAGATGTATAGGAGAGTTGTAATAATAGAACAGAGGATTCTCGGATACCCTTTAGTCAGACCTCATGTTAACATTATCTTATATTCTATCCATATGTACGTATGTGTGCTTATACACACATAACACTCTGATTTTTCCTAAGCCACTTGAAAATTGAAACATCATCTCTAAATATATTAGTGTATTTTTCCTGAAAAAAAAAGACATTTTTGTGTATCATACCACAGTTATCAAAACTAGAAAATTAACAGTCAGCTAGGACAATTATCTGACCTATGGACCTGATTCAGAGTTTGCCAGTTGCCCTAATTATGCCCTTGATGGGGGGAAAAACAACCCAGATTATGTGTTGTGTTCATTTGTCACGTCTCTTTCATCTCCTTCAATCTGAAACCATCCTTCAGTCTTTCTGTTGGATGACACTGACATATCTGAAGAGCAGAGGACATTTTGTAGACTGTCCTCAATTTGGATTTGTCTGATGTTCCCTCCTGATTAGATTCAGGTTTTGCATTTTTGGCAGGACTGTCAGGAAGGGATGTTGTGTTCTTCTCAGTGTATCCTCTCGGGAGGCACATGATGTACGTTTGTCTATTCCTGGTGATGTTAACTTTGATCATGTGGTGAAGGTAGGGTCTGCCAGGTTCCTCCACTGTAAAGTTATTGTTTTTCCCTCTGTAATTAATAAGTATCTTGTGGGGAGCTACTTTGAGACTATATAAATATCCTGTTACTATTAGAACTTTCATCCACCAGTTTTAGTATCCATTGATTCTTGCCTGAATGGGATGATGGTTCCCAAATGGTAATCTTCTAACTCCATAATTCCCTCTGCATTTATTGGGTGGATTTCTACTCGAAGGAAGAACTTTCCCTAATCCCACATTTTCCCCCTAAATTTATGAAAAGTATGCAATTATGGATTCTTATTTTATACGTTGGGTTGTAAACTTTTACTCTCATGTAATTTTCTTGCTTGCATTGTCCCAGTTTGAGCAAGTGCGGGGCCACTGCAGCCAGTTCCGGTGCCTTTTTGGTACACTTCTCTTCATGCTTCCAGCACTTCCTTATGTTTTGGCTCAGAGAGATGCTTCAGGCTCATCTTGCACTCTCTCTGCCTACCAGTCCAAGAACTGGCCACTTCTTCAAGGAACCCTAGTTCCATTTAGTGGAGAAAGCCGTTTCTTCAACTAAGAGAGAAAACAAACAAACACAGACCATCTTCAGAGATCATCTTTTTCTCCCCTCCTCAAGTATTCTCATTCATCCCCGTACCTTAATTTTCCCTACAGTTTTATTAAGCACTTATTACATCTTGGAGCTGGAGAAGACAGAGATGAAAGGGACATGGAACAACTTAGTGGCAGAGATAGACCAGCCAATGGGTAATTACAGCAGTGCGATAACCGCAGAATGCAGTGTGTTTCCGTATGCAAAGTGCTACCATGGGATCACAGAGAAGGAGGTTAAAGTTGACCAAGGAACCCATTTGATAACCCAGGCATCTTCACCTTTCATGGGACTGAGAGGCTGCCCGATGGAACCTTCTGGCAAAATCCCCTCCTCCATTCCTGAAATTGGGGAGTGCAGTATCTCATTGAGTCCACATTCCATTTGAGAGCTTTGATAATCTTGAGAGAGGTTTTCCTTTCTATGAAACCAAACTCGAATTTCCTCTTCAGTTCCCCCCATGACTCATGGTTAAACTCTGAAGCTTGGTCAACTGCCTCTAGCGAGTCCCCTGTGTCCGTGTCCGTAGCAGGTGTGCTTGGGGGTCGTTGCCTTGCCCTACGCTGGGAGTTGTGTCTTCTGTCTCCCGAGCTGCTCTTGGGCAGCCGTTGGACCATGCTCTGCTCTGTGAGACCATGCTCTTACAGGTCTTTCCTGAGTGGATCATGACATTCTTCATGCAGACAGAGAAAAGGATAGGGATATGAACCCTGCTGAGTTTCCATAGCTCTGGTGTGTCCCTGTAGCTGGAGGTCCCCTTTCTCTCCTTGGCTGCTGCATCAACATTGTGCCTGGTAGTGAAGTAACACCCCCAAGGAGTCTTTGCGTGAACTCCTGTTATTCCAAGTCTCTTCCATTCTCTCTCAGTTTACCAACTGCTTGAGCTTTAAATATAGGGCTTCATACCCAGTCTTTCAGAACTTACTGTGTTTGGTTGAGCCTGTCGTTCCCACCAGCTGAGATCTTACTTTGTGTCTCCATGCCACCATCTGGCCCAGGAGTTGGTCAGCCCTCTTAGCTTTCTGTATATGACATACTGTTGTGTGTGCTTGGTCTTGTCCCTTAAATTGTTGATGCAAATGAAGGGAACCCAGGACAAGACAGAAGGTCAAGGCATGCCACTAGACACACTGACATTTGAGTGGGTAATTTAGGCAATAGCCTCTTCCAGCCACAAAATCAGCTAAACTTTATTATCTCAAAGACATTTTGCCATCCTGGATATGAGGAGATGATAAACTTTGGGATACCTTATTAAAATCAAAAAGTCCTCTCACATGCATTTCTCAGATCATTGAATCTAAGTGAAGCTATTTTTCAGTTTATTTTATGTGAATGTTCTTACTGAACCTACAGCTAATTGCTAATTTCTCAAGACCTTCTTTTTTTTTTCTTTTTAATTTTTCCCTAGATGCTGTTCAGCAGCCATCAACTCTTTTCTAAAACTGTGGGGGAACTTGCACTGTACAATCTACAACATACCTTTTTAAATCTAGTATCATCACTTTATCCAAAAGGATGTGCACACACATAATTCTTCCCCTTTCTCTTGCTTTATGTTATTTCTGAGTGCTTTTCATCACTTAACACTCTCTTTGTGGTCTCTCCCTGGCAAGAATACACACTGAGATCTGTTTATCATTGATTCCCTAGCATCTGACACATAGTAGGTACACAGTATATATGGAATGGATGAGTGAATGAATACATTTTTTGATTTATGGCCTCTGGAATCTACCTCGTTTTCTTAAAAGAAAAAAGGATAATGCACTTGTCGTTCAACTCCTTGAATACCTCCCACCACTCTCGTTACCCCTTCTGTGTGAAGACCTCTAGGTAACTCTCCTCCCCCCACCATTCCAAAAAAGGGTAGTATTTGTAAATGGGCGCGTGGTTTTTACATAGCAGTCCTGGATTCCCAGGATCTTAGAATGGTCCCCAGGTCCATTAAGATTGAATCTGAATGTTGGATATAAGGACATTTTGGAGTTCTCTTAGAGAAATAGACATTAAAGAAAAGTGTCAGGTGCCTGGATGGATCAGTTGGCTCTTCACTGAGCAAGGAGCCTGCTTCTCGCTCTGCCTCTGCCTGCTGGTCCCCCTGCTTGTGCTCACTTTCTCTCTCTCTGTGTCAAATAAATAAATAAGATCTTTAAAAAAGAAAAAAGAATGTCTTAGGGTGGCTCAGACCACAGACTGCACAGTCAAATTAGGGTTTTAGCATTTAGGCTGTATAGTTTGCAAAACCTCAGATTTCCCGTCTTTAAAACAGGAATATAAGTGGCACCCATCTCACACCGTGGTTAGGAAGAAGGCGTAGTCTCTGCAGGACTTAACATGCTGCCTAATTCAAGAAGGGATGTCTTCCCTCAGGATGGTTCTCATTTTAAAAACTTTGGGAAAGAAAGACACAAAGGAGGAAATGAAGTCGCCCATAACCTCATCCCCTAGCAATTACCACTGTAAAAGTTCTGATACAAATCTTATGTATCTCCATATGCAGACCTGTATATGCTTTACTCACTTAGCATCCCGTGCGATCATTTTCCCACGCCTACAAGTAGTTTGCTTAAACAGTGATGTTTTATAATGTCTGTGTGCTATAATTTATTTGGAGACCCTCTTGTTTTGCCAGATTATTTCCACCCCCCCCCCCCCCCCCCCCGTTAAAAACGTAGTGATGAATAGTACTGTATCTCTGTGCATATCTTGGGTGATTTCCTCCAGCAGGGGAATTGCTGAGTCAAAGGGCATGTGCATTTTTTTTTTGAGGCTCTTGCTGAATGGGCTCAGGGAGATGGTGCTCCCCTGGCTTCCCTTCCAGCAAAGCAGGCTGCTTCTGGAGAATGGCCCGCCTGCTGGGTCTCTTCTCTCTGGCGATGCCTCGTGGGTTACTAGCAGAGGCAACAGTTTCTCCCAGTCTGGATTCTCTGTTTTTCTTTTCTTTCCCTTTGTTTCTTTCCTTGGTTTTCTGCCAAACAGCCTCTTGTGAAAGGACCGCCTAATTAACCCTGTGCTAATTAACAATTTAAAATTACACAGTGTGACTGTTCGTGTTTAATTCTCTGGAAGCTGGAGAAGAGCAAGAACCCCCTCCCCTCTCTAATAACTATATCCTGCCTTCCACCATCCCCCCGCCCCCACCAGCTTCCCTGTAACTGTTGCATTCTACCCAGGCCCGTCTCCTTATGGAATGTAACAGAACTGTCCTTTCACATCTTCTCAGTTGAAAGAGGGAGATGAATGACTTTGTTAGTGGCCCAGCTTAATATGGAGTTTTATCATTTTAAACAATCTTTGGAAAATAAAGACTGCTGTTAGAAAGGTGCAGGGGGCTTTACAGGTACGTTCCAAAGGAATTGTAACTTGTGAGGAGCAAGGGTGGGGGTTCTTGAGGAAGGTGTTGGAACTTTTCTGTACAAGATGACTTCTCAAATGGCAGATTTAAACCCCAAGCAGAGAGCATGAATGGGAGAGAACTGGATCACTCCTGTATCTTCCCTTTGACTGTCTTACTGGAAAGATGTGTTCTGAAATGTAACTGAATTTTCCAGACCCTGCACATAAATGCAAAAACTACGTTGAACACAATGTTGCCCGGGGGTAGGGGGGTCATGAATAGAATGTGTCTGTGTTTGTAAGGGAATTTGGGGTCATAAGCTGCGAAGGGAAGCAGGCTGCAGGAAGAGTTGTGGGTTTGTGATGTGTGAGCTGGCCCTGGCATGAGTGAAGGACTAGGAAAGGGGTGCAGAGCCAGGAGTAGGGGGTGGGGGTCTGAGCAGAGCTGCTGGTGGGGCTGTGTGTGAGAGCGTGGGGACCGGCTGGGTTCCCAGGCTGCCCTCTATAACTGAAGATCATTGATTTTACGGGAAACCATGTTTACAGACAGAGTGCTGATCGACCTGCCGAGTTGACTTCTGCCTCCTTAAGTAAGAACTACCTTTTTCTTATTGACTGGCTGATAAACAGAGTGAGAGGGACAGCCGGCTGGGTGGGAGAGTTCTGGATAGCCTGAGGTCCTTGAGCTGAAGGATCAAGCAGGTTTAAGAGATTGCTTCATCTCTGTCCTCAGGTCCCTTCTCGTCCTCCCCGCCCCTATACCTTGCTGGGACCCGTGGGGGGGGATCCAAGACTGACCCCACCTGGTTACCTGGCAGTCCAGGCACGGAGCCTGGAAAAGATGGCAATCTGGTGAAGACATCATGAAGCAGAGAGTGGCTCAAGCTTTAGGGCCTGTCCCCAGGGGATCATGTTAAAATGCAGATTCCGATCTGGAGTGGGGCCTGTGGATCTGCATTACACAGGCTTCCTGGTGAAAAACGGCACTACTTGTCCCTGAGCCACACTTTGTTTAGCAAAGTTATAAACGGTTCTGCTTGCCGAGGCCAGCGTGGATTGAAAGGAAGCCCAGTGCATAGATCATGATGTGGGATCCTTCTTGGCCACTGGTGTCTTCATGGGCTGTCGTCACTCATTGTGAATAAGTGGTATCCCACGTGGGCTCTCTCAGGGGACATGTGTCACCACCATGGGCATCATCTGTCTTTCAGAGGTGGCCACAGCTTCATCCTTTCTTGACACCTTTTGCTTGGCTATAGAAAACAAAGTTAGGTGAGTTTCTAAAAGTCCCGGTCATTTAGCCGGATGGCTTGTGGAGGAGGAGGAGGTAGGAGAGAGCAGAGCAAGAAAAGCCCACCAATTAATTGGTAAACGCTTGCAGGTTTCTCTGGTCTAGCCCAGGCTGGAGAGGAGATTGGCTTTGCTGTCGATACTCAAGTCCCTAGTGAAGCATCAAAGCTGTTCTCCTTTATCAATCGTGGCCTCCCCTTCCAGCATGTTCCTGTAACTTACCAAGCATTTATGACATTGATTTTACAATCGGGCTGTTAACCCTCCCGCCCCTTCAGGCCTGCCAACCTTTTTGGCCCGAGCTGTCAATCAGATGTCGTCCAGCCAATCAGGCACCTCCATAAGAAGAGCCCCCCAGATCCTTACCTGTATGCCAGCTAAGCCTTCTGAAGTCCCATTGCATTTACTGTTTGGTTTGGCTTAGTGTAGTCATCTTTGTTTAAAATCACTGTGTCTTTTCTAAGGCACACACAACTTGGTTGTAATGGAGTTTGAGGTTATGGCTTGAGAGGTGGGGTGTGTGTGTGTGCATGCGTGTGCACACGCGTGTGTGTTTTGAACAAAACAGAGGACACATTCTTCCAAAAAGTTACTTCTCCAGAGACTTCTGATAAACCTGCCTTTCCCGTCTTTTCCCGAGGGGGAGCTGTTGGCTCGCTGTGCAGTCAAGAATCAAGAAATGAAAAAAGAATGGGAAGATGAGAGTGGGGTGGGGGAAGAGAGAGACCAAACCCCGCCAGAACTTTCATCCGATGTGTATGAATGAGATGGGTAGAGAAGCAGCCAAGTGTTCTCCAGGAAGGAGGCGTAGGGGGGAGGGTGGCCTGGGATTTGCAGGCGAACCACCAGGGCCGTGCAAGAGGCTGAGTTGCCTGTAGGATCCGTGCCCGGACGGAAGGGACACTCCTGTGATGATGTGACCACAGGCGCAAGAGAGGTGGCGGGTGGCCCAATGCCTCCCTCCTCTGGGAGGCGAAGTCTCAGAGGGCAGATTCAGCTCAGTGGCACTTTGGAGTCCGAAACGGAAAAGCCCCAGGGCTGAAGGGCAGCTGCTTGAGCAGCTACTAGTATCTCCAAGGCAGGTGTGGAACGGGGACCAGCCGAGCCCAGCTGCCGTCTCGGCTTGCCACTAAGCTCCCTGACAACAGAAACCACCACACCAGGGGTGACTGGGCCCTGTCCAGACAGGGCAAGGTCGACGCTGCTGGACGGGGAGCCGGCCAGTTGAGAGGCTTCCCAGCCACGTTGAGCTGAGATTTGGTGCCCTCACAGTCGTGGTCTGAAGCCAGCTCACTCACAAGCAAGGGTGTTCTGTGGGTTGCGGGGAGGAGGTGGGATTTGGGAGATCTGCCGTCTGGTTCATGGTGTCAGGGTGGCACTGGGCCGTTTTTACATTTAGCGCCTCATTTGTACTGCTTTGTCAAACGGGATGGTGTTTCCCAGAGCCGGAGAGGATGAACGTAGCCACGGGCCCTGTCGAGGGCTGGCAGAGCACATCCGGGCCCCGCAGACTTGCTTTCTGAGCCGTGCAGCCTTCAGTCACTTTCCTTTGAGCTCCAAACTAGACATTTGGCCAGTAAGAGCAACGGCAGCAGCTTCACCTCCAAATCAGCGAGCGTGTCCCCACACAGGTTTACCGTCCTTTGTCTGGGGGTGCAAAATCTTCGTCCTCTCGTCTGTCCCTCCCTGGTGTTCCCTTGGCCCACAGACAATGTGGTCAGCCAACAAGGACTTGGTGTCGGCCATCTGTATGCAGTAGGGCTGCCATTGTGCCTCCTCGGCGGGACCCGGCGAGGTGACGTGACTGTCCTCTTCTGTGGCTGTAGCCCGGCCCCGACTCTAACGCGGTGCTTGCAAAGAATGGAAATTCGAACTGGTCTCCAGGGGTTAGAGCAGCGGACAGCCCGAAGACAAAGAGGGGTCTCCTGTGTGCCCCCTTCCCTATGCTCCCCACTCTTGCCACAGACCCTGGCCATAAAGACCTGGTGCCAGCTGCCTCCTGCACGTTCGTTGGACAGCGTGGGGCGATCGCTGGGGTCCCTGCTGCCCTTGCGGTCTCTGTTGTGGGTGTGGACAGAAGCCTGTTAGAGTGCTCAGTGCGGGACCTAGCCTCGGCCCTCCTAACCTCTTTCCTTTCTCTCTCTCTTCCCCCTCTCTCCCTCCTCTCCCCCCCCTTGCCTCTGCTCTTCAGGTCCGATCCGTACTGGGTGCAATGAAAGCTCCACGCAGGCCTTACCATGGAAGGCTGTGACTCGCCTGTCGTCTCGGGGAAGGACAATGGGTGCAGTATCCCTCAGCACCAGCAATGGACTGAACTCAACAGCACCCCCCTCCCCGACAAACCTGGTAGCATGGAGCAGTCCGCGAGCGAGAACCACGGGCCCCTGGAGAGCCTGAGGGCCCCCTTCAATGAACGCCTCGCGGAGAGCACTGCCCCGGCTGGCCCCGCTGCCGAGCCCGCCGGCAAGGAGGTCAGCTGCAACGAGTGCTCGGCCTCCTTTGCCAGCCTACAGACCTACATGGAGCACCACTGCCCCAGCGCGCGCCCCCCGCTCCCCCTGAGAGAGGAGAGCGGGAGCGACACCAGTGAGGAGGGGGACGAGGAGAGTGATGTGGAGAACCTGGCTGGGGAGATCGTCTACCAGCCCGATGGCTCAGCCTACATTGTCGAGAGCCTGAGCCAGCTGACCCAAAGCGGTGGCGCCTGTGGCAGTGGCAGCGGGCCTCTCCCTTCGCTCTTCCTGAACTCTCTCCCTGGGGCGGGGGGGAAACAAGGGGACCCTTCTTGTGCTGCACCAGTCTACCCACAGATCATCAACACCTTCCACATAGCCTCATCCTTCGGGAAATGGTTTGAGGGCCCAGACCAGGCTTTCCCGAATACCTCAGCCCTGACGGGGCTCAGCCCCGTCCTGCACAGCTTCCGCGTTTTTGACGTGCGACACAAAAGCAACAAGGATTACCTGAACAGCGACGGCTCTGCCAAAAGCTCCTGCGTATCCAAAGATGTTCCCAACAATGTGGACCTGTCCAAATTCGATGGCTTTGTGCTCTACGGCAAGAGGAAGCCCATCCTGATGTGTTTCTTGTGCAAACTGTCCTTCGGGTACGTCCGTTCGTTTGTGACCCACGCGGTGCACGACCATCGAATGACCCTGAGTGAAGACGAGCGGAAAATTCTTAGCAATAAGAACATCTCCGCTATCATCCAAGGGATTGGCAAAGACAAGGAACCCCTTGTAAGTTTTTTGGAACCAAAAAACAAAAACTTTCAACACCCTTTAGTTTCCACAGCTAACCTCATAGGCCCCGGACACAGTTTTTATGGGAAATTTAGTGGCATTCGAATGGAAGGGGAGGAGGCTCTCCCAGCTGGCTCTGTTGCGGGCCCCGAGCAGCCCCAGGCTGGTATCTTGACCCCCAGCACCCTCTTGAACCTTGGCGGGCTCACCAGCTCGGTCCTGAAGACCCCCATTACCTCAGTCCCCCTGGGGCCTCTGGCCTCCAGTCCTACCAAATCCTCAGAGGGCAAGGACTCTGGGGCAGCAGAAGGAGAGAAGCAAGAAGTGGGCGATCCTGATTGCTTCTCCGAGAAAGCAGAGCCAGCCGAGGAGGAGGCGGAGGAGGAAGAGGAGGAAGAAGAGGCGGAGGAGGAGGAGGAAGAGGAAGAGGAGGAAGAAGAGGAGGAGGAAGACGAGGGTTGCAAAGGACTCTTTCCAAGCGAGTTGGACGACGAACTGGAGGACAGGCCCCCTGAGGAGTCTGGGGCCGCGGCAGGTAGCAGCAGCAAAAAGGACCTTGCTCTCTCAAACCAAAGCATTTCTAACTCCCCCTTAATGCCTAATGTGCTCCAGACCCTGTCGAGGGGCGCAGCTTCTACTAGTTCTAATTCTGCTTCTTCCTTTGTTGTCTTTGATGGTGCGAACAGGAGGAATCGTTTAAGCTTTAACAGTGAGGGCGTCAGGGCCAATGTGGCAGAGGGCGGCAGGAGGCTGGACTTTGCTGACGAAAGTGCCAATAAAGACAATGCCACAGCACCAGAACCAAATGAAAGCACAGAGGGCGACGATGGGGGCTTTGTCCCCCATCACCAGCACGCTGGCTCCCTCTGCGAGCTTGGGGTTGGGGAATGCCCCTCGGGGAGCGGCGTGGAGTGTCCCAAATGCGACACGGTCCTGGGCTCCTCCCGCTCGCTGGGCGGCCACATGACCATGATGCATTCTCGTAACTCGTGTAAGACACTTAAGTGCCCCAAGTGCAACTGGCACTATAAGTACCAGCAGACCCTGGAGGCACACATGAAGGAGAAGCACCCGGAGCCGGGGGGCTCCTGCGTCTACTGCAAAAGCGGGCAGCCCCACCCTCGGTTGGCACGAGGCGAGAGCTACACTTGTGGTTACAAGCCCTTCCGCTGTGAGGTGTGTAACTACTCCACAACTACCAAAGGCAACCTCAGTATTCATATGCAGTCCGATAAGCATCTTAACAACATGCAGAACCTGCAGAACGGAGGGGGGGAGCAGGTGTTCAGCCACTCGGCCGGGGCGGCGGCCGCAGCGGCTGCGGCGGCGGCCGCAGCGGCCAACATTGGCAGCTCCTGCGGGGCCCCCTCGCCCACCAAACCAAAAACCAAGCCCACCTGGCGGTGCGAGGTGTGCGACTACGAGACCAACGTGGCCAGAAACCTGCGCATCCACATGACCAGCGAGAAGCACATGCACAACATGATGCTCCTGCAGCAGAACATGACCCAGATCCAGCACAACCGCCACCTGGGCCTCGGCAGCCTGCCGTCGCCCGCCGAGGCCGAGCTCTACCAGTACTACCTGGCCCAGAACATGAACCTGCCCAACCTGAAGATGGACAGCACCGCCTCAGACGCGCAGTTCATGATGAGCGGATTCCAGCTGGACCCCACCGGGCCCATGGCCGCCATGACGCCTGCTCTAGGTGAGGCTGAGCGCGCGCGTGTGTTCTCGGGACTTGAGGTGGACGGGGCAGCAGTGAGGGTAGACCGAGGTCCCAATGACTTGGTTCGTTCTGTCACGTCCTATGGATTCGGCTCCGGTGGTTCTTTTTTGCAAGACTTGGTTTTGCATGGACGTGAGTGTCTGACGATCAGCTGTTTTTCTCGAGGACCCCTCCTGGTGTGCGTATGGAGGATCGTATCCGTTCAGCAGCCACACGACTCGATTCTGGCTCCACGGGCCGGGATGAAAATTTCAGTGTTGCCTCTGGTGTTGGGCTTCTGGTCGACTTCCCTCTCTCTTCCCGTCTTCTCTTTCTTCGACCCTTTCGCAGTTTGAAAAATCGCCACAATTAATCTGAAACTTTCGGGTTCCGTTAAATGTTTGCTGTGACTTAGGGGAAACTTGCAGCTCAGGTTTTAAATAGGGACAGTCCTCTTCATTAAGAGCAGCTTGAAACCATAGCGTACCTTATTCACATAACCAAAGGCTGGTTCTGTGCGGAGCGGGAAGCCATCCAGATGTGTTCTGCAAAGTTCTCCGGTGTATTCACGAGGAGGATCTCGATGCGAGAGACCCGTTGCCTTTCTTTACTGTCTTGTGTGAGTTGTCAGTGAAAAGTATGGCTGGGAATTCAGTTGCCCTGGGGCAACCGTAAGAGTGGTGTGCTAGATGAACAATGAATAAATTCTAAAATCGTACATCAGAAAGAGCGAAGTTTTAGTATCTGTTGGATGCTGGTTAACAGAGCCTTTGTTACCATGAAAAAACAACCCATGTTAGAGAACGTGAGCTGGCTGTGTCCGGATAGCCCGTCTTACCAACTGGCTTCATAGCTCTAGAATGGAGTCAGGAGGATAGGATTGGGATGCCAAAAACCATGAGTCTTTCCATGAAAAGGATCATGAGCACTTTTGGGGGAGAGCCTCTGTCGCAGGAAAACGTATGAATCAGTTCCACGAGGACCAGTGTGATGGTTGGGCTGTTCCTCCCACCTTTGCCTCAGACAGGCACTGCCTGGTCTCCATCCCCCGACCCTGCTAATCTCCTGGGACCAGTGGTGGTGGCCTGACTGAAGTAGTAGGCCCTTCCTGACCTGAGAATAATTTGTTCTCAGCAACAGAGCGTGAGCAAGTACCTTTATTCTGGCGTGGTTTAGGTTAATCCCAGTTGGCATGTCTTTGTGTGGTGTTTTAGTCCTAATTGCTGCTGATGAGTTATATTTCATAGCATTTAATTTGTTTTTCCTGCTCTGCATTTAAATTTGAATCCTTGCTACTTTAATCTTGTTTTCTATTTTGGAATATTGACCTGTGGATCCTTTATTACCAAACGATTTGAAGATGTTTCACCAACTGGTTAATAATGGATGCACAGGGATCAATCATCTTATTTGTCCCCCGAGTGAACCATAGGGGATACACACCAAGGGATGGCCTCATACTGTAAGACTTTTTTTTTTTTTTTTTTAAGCCTGTTTTCTCATCTGGAGAGTTAAAATCTTGGGGAGGCAGATCTTGGAGTAAATCAAATCTGATGTAAATGGAACAAAGGCACAGAAAATGGATGGGTTCATACTGGGTCAAAGTGAGATCTTTTTAATTACCTTGAAAACCAGTAATTCTGACTAAGGCTTGAGTGAAGCAGTAGAAAAATACTGTGCCTTTCATACAAGCATCTGTGAGTCCGCGGGGCACCATGCATTTTGGGCATATGGCAGGTGCAAAAGAGACAGAAGAATGGATCCCTGTGTTCTGGATGTACATAGCAGACCCATACTTTGTTTATTTTTTTAAAAGAGAACAGAGCTTTTCCTTCTAAGGACCTTCTCCGGGTCAGCCAAGGATAGACCCTTGAATTTTCAGGGTTACTGCTTATCAGCCAAGGTGTATCTCTGGAAACCTCCAGTGCCCGCCTTAGGTCCCAAGAGCTGCTGAGATAGAGCGAGAGTCACAAGTACTTTATCCTGGCAGCCTGAGTAGGGGTGTGGGTACGAGAGCGCATGCACGAAGGACTTAGGCGTAAGTGCTATGACCTCGGCGAGGCCAACGTATGCAAATGTGAAACGTTCAGTTCTGTCTGCAGCCCTGCGGATCCTTCACGAGGCCATTTGTGAGAAGGCTGTAGGTATTACTAGGGATTCCTGGGCTCTGTAGGGGGAGAAACATTTTGGTGAAATCCACTCCTGCTTACCAAGTTGCTGTTGTCATGCTTCCTTTGACAGAACCTTCTCTTTTGTGATACCAAGCAGATGCTGATTCCGGGGATGCTTTCTTTCTGGAGGGCTCAGAGAAGAGGGTCGGTACCCTTGGGTCTGGTCTGGTCGGGTGTGCTGCCATTTGTAGATAAGATACTAGGCTGGAGACCATCTGTGGATATACTTCCAGACATCCCCTTAGATGATAAAGTTTAGCCCAGCCCTGAGAATCAGGTAGCTTACAGAGGTGTCTGTATGTTTCCCCGGGAGCCAGCTGGCTATAGGACACCTGCCTAGATTTTAGTAGATCCTCTGCTTCTGTCTTTGAGTCTAGAAGGTGTCTTTAATCCACGTGCCTCTCAGACAAAGACTTTTGGGGCAGAGTGTAAATTCTAGTGTTAGACGTGGGTGCCCCCTCACTCAAGAGTAAACCCCTGCTGAGTTCTTACTTCCAGGGGCGCTCTTCCTAACTTCCTCCACATTGGGCGAGGTTCCTCTACTTCTGGGTAGGGGGTGGGGGTGGGGGGTGGGGAGCTGAACTGGTTCCTTCTAGTTCTACAGATTTGTAGGATTCTAAGCCTTGGGTTTGTTCCTCCAAGGCACGGTGGTTCTCCGGAGAAGTTTTGGCTTGCCTGTCGCCATCATTTCACTGCTTCTCAGTGTCTGTCTTTGATTTGCATTTCAAGAGCTTGGAATGGGAATAGGGACTCACTTCCTCTGTGCGTTTGGAGGATTTCTCATTTTTACTCAGGCATCCAGCAAATGACAGCTGAATTTCTCTTTAGAGCAGTATTGATGTGCTGAGGTTAAATTTAAAAAGTGGGGAAAATTTGATGCTTCAGGTGGTTGGCATCAGAAACAAATATATGTTTGCTCCTTGTCTTACCCTCTGGGCAGTTTCCGCTTTGACTGAACGCCGCGTGTGTTTCATGGATGCTATCTGGCCTTCGTCCCCATTAAGAGATGGAGCTTTTAGGCTTTTTTCTCTTCTTTTTTTTTTCTTGTCCTAAAAAGAATGTCTTAGTTATGGCTCCTCTCACCAGCGGGGATGGCAAGGGAGGAGACAAGCAGAAAGCTTCTTGAGCCTTCTGGAATGCACGTTGCAAAAGATTTCTGTGGCTTGGTACATTGTCCACAGGCTTCAAACACAGCCAGACTGCTCAGTAGAACCTGCGACTGATCTTCTCATTAGAGTTGCCTCATGTAGCGTAAATAAGAAAATCATTAAAAAAAATCTTTTACTTGATTAGCCACTAACTTGGATTGTAATCAGTCACTAAAAAAAAAAAAGTAACCTCAGCCCAACCATAAGTAAAAGGTCAGATCTGAGTATCATTTGGGGAGGGGCAGGGGAGGACATAGTAGCTCCCATGTGCATATGTTTAGGGGAGAGGTAAAACACAGAAGCCAGAGCTCAGTGTTCTGCTCCACTGTATGCTGCTCCGGAATGGAGGGAAGACTGCTCTTTCCAAGCCCTTTTCATGATAAAAATAAGAGTTTGCAGTTCTAATATCCCCGTGAATGAGAGCCCATCCCTGGTTTATGTAGGGCAGTGATGAGCTGAGAAATAACAGGGGTGGAGAGGGAAGGGTGGACTCTTTTTGGGAACTGCGAGCTGACCTTTGCATGCCATTACCCATCTTGATCCACTTCCTGAACCTATAACATTTTGGTTCCCTTTTAACCTCGTCTGCATAGCATCTGTGCGGGGGGCCGGGCACTCTCTGGAGGTTCAGTGAGGAGAAGTCTGGACCTCTGCCCTACAGAGGGATGGGGACACAGGCCTCTGCGTGTGGCTGATGAAAACAGAGAATGTGATGAGTGTCCCATAGCAGACCTACATTTCATGCACAGTGGGGGTTCAGAAAAGGGGAGTGATTGTATTCTTGGGGACATGTGGGAGGAGCCGGCACCATTGACTGACAGGCAGGCAGACTATTGACCCGTGGGTGTGCTGAGGAATTAGGGAGATTGTCACCCAAATCTCAGATGGAGAGCTGCACCCTCTGCTGCAGTAGCCACCAGCCACACGTGGCGATCTAAACTTAAATGGATTAAAAATAAATAAAACTAAAAATTCAGTTCCTTGGTTTCAATTTAGCCGTGGCTGGTGACTAGCCCATCGGACAGTGCAGGAATTCTGTTGGGGCCATGCTGCTGTAGATAAATTCTGGGCCCGGTTCTGATTTACCACGAAGGCTGCATATCTTAGAATGCAGCTGTAACTAACTGCCAGCTTTTAGGGGTCTGGAGGTTCAGATTCTCTTATGTCCAGTGAATGATGGTTATTCCTATCTTTTCTTGGATCTGTATAAAGAACTGAATCAAAATATTCAAGAGATTATGGTTCTAGATCTTCTTTCCCAAAAGAAATAAAAATAAAGCCTTCTGCAAATTTCAAAGTATCCATGGGAAAGATCCGAACACATAAAGTTGATTTTGGGGGGCATTGGGTGTTCCCAGTTAGTAGTGCCTTGCAACACTTTCAATGTGATTTTTTTTTTTTCTCCTCCACCCTGGGTTGAGGTTGGAGGAGTCTGGGGGTGCCTCCAGTGGGGCCGCAGCTGTGAAACTGGCCTCTGATGCTCTCCCCCTCTCCTTCTCTGCAGTGGGCGGTGAGATCCCCCTAGACATGCGCCTCGGGGGTGGGCAGCTGGTGTCCGAGGAGCTGATGAACCTGGGCGAGAGCTTCATCCAGACCAACGACCCGTCACTGAAGCTCTTCCAATGCGCCGTCTGCAACAAGTTCACCACGGATAACCTGGACATGCTGGGGCTGCACATGAACGTGGAGCGCAGCCTCCCGGAGGATGAGTGGAAGGCCGTGATGGGGGACTCCTACCAGTGCAAGCTCTGCCGCTACAACACCCAGCTCAAGGCCAACTTCCAGCTGCACTGCAAGACGGACAAGCACGTGCAGAAGTACCAACTGGTGGCCCACATCAAGGAGGGCGGCAAAGCCAATGAGTGGCGGCTCAAGTGCGTGGCCATCGGCAATCCCGTCCACCTCAAGTGCAACGCGTGTGACTACTACACCAACAGCTTGGAGAAGCTGCGGCTGCACACGGTCAACTCCAGGCACGAGGCCAGCCTGAAGCTGTACAAGGTAGGACCCGGGCTCCTTCTGGAAGGCGTGCATGGGATCGCTGGGGGTTGGGGCCAGGGGATGGTTGCGGATGGGTGACAGTCTGTGTCACAGTGGGGTCGGTGACCAGTTGGTGTTGGAGGGGGTGTTGGTGTCCGCTTCCTCGTGAAGCTGCTGCATGCTGGTGGCTTCTGGTAACCGAAGGTTCTCTTTGAGGCTGCCCCATTTTGGAGGGCAGGTTTTACCGACAGCAGCCGGATACTTACCTCTCAACTCTTGACAACTGGCCTTTTCTCCCTTACAGTTCTTTGTTACGGCTTTTATGTACTTTTGTGTTCCTGTGTTGCCCGGTTCCCCGGCATTCTTCACGCTCTCCTTTTCCCTTTTCTCTTTTCTTGTCCCACCCTCCTCCCCCTTTGATCTCTTCTCTGCTGGAGATCCCTGGAGTACATAGTTCATTTGTTCATGGATTCATTGATTTATTCATTCATTCACAGATAGATACGAGCACTTACTGTATACCAGGTCCTGTTCTGGACACATGCCTCCCTCCATGTACAAAATAGACCAAAAAAAAAAAAAA